>JBBPBX010049049.1:3456-25512 GCA_038048925.1 Garcialebias charrua
TGGCAGAGGCCCGCTGTGGTTACGAGCCCTGAGAGAGAACAGAATGGCTGCTCTCCAGAAACAAACACACTCGCACACCGACGGGCACACAAACACTAGACCTGCGCGCACACACACAAACCTATATTTGATGCAAGAAAGGCACACACACACACATATACAGCGTGCACACACTTGGCGGAGCGTGCGCCAATCAGTTTACTGATTACTGCGACTTCGAGATGAAAAAAAAAAACAAGAACCCGGTAGCTTTCGTCAGGTTTCCGTCTCAATTTTATACATTTCGTATCCTCCTCAAATGTTCTTTTGAATTCAGCATAACCCCCCCGGTGCACGCAGCACTAACATTATCCTGGTCATCCGATGTTGCAGAGCATGCTGGGAACCCCTGAGCAGAGTTTAAAGCAGCCACTGAGCTGACAGGACAGTGCCAGCTCTGGTGATGAGGCCTCTTCGTCACCCTCCCCCCCAACCATTATTTCCCTGGACCCCACATGGGCACCATGCCAGTGGAGCCCATCCTCCATCCTCATCACCAGCCACGTTCCCACCGCTCTCTGCTGCCAGGACTCTCTATTCAGGCGTTGGAGGGGAGTATTTTTACCTCACAAGGCTGCAAACACCTCCCCACCTGAGCTTCAGGAGACGATGATGAACGCTGTAAACGATTATACAAACCCAGCCGCTTTTTTATGATCAAAAGTGGAGAGAACACCTCAAATCGGAAAATAAAAATAAAAATCCTCCAGCAACATTAAGCTAGGACTTCTCGCCCTTTTTTTATTTTGTTAAACGTGAGCGAGTAGAGATGAGCTGGCAACCCCGGCAGCAGCAGCGTCTAGCAGGGTTAAACAGAGACTCGGTGCTAATTACTCACTTGTTTTGTCTCCCCAGATATTAATTCTGCAGGAAATTACCCATTTTTGAGCGTGAATGGAAGGTCATTTCTGTGCCTTAAAACCTGCGTCTTCTTACGGATCTGTTTGAAATTGTAGTTAAAATGTGTTGTTGTATGAACGAACTGTTATTTTTGGTCAAATAAATATTATTACGCGTTTTTTTATATATATAAGAAACGTGGTTTCCGAAACAAACGGCAACCGTTAACAATTTCATACAGGAACAGGAAGTGCTTTGGTTCATAAAACAAAAACATGTAAACGCTGATAATACTTTAAAAAATATACGACTTTGCAAGCTTTATGTTCATCGTGCTATTTTAGCCGTTCGTACGTCCAAACGTTCAGCTCATTTGGGAGTTGAGTGCTTTGACGTTTGGTTTTTATAACTTTTATAATTTCCAAATGCTGATCTTTAGATATTTTTCCATTGAAACACGGATTTCTTCAACATTGTTCTCTTTAAACTTTGCTTCAAAATAATGAAGCTTGGTCTTCTTATGCTACTTTTAGCTTCCAGATAGCATTTTGCTAGTTTTAACTTTTTGCTAGCCCTTAGCCACAGTAATTTTTATCTCGCTTTTTGCTACATTGAACTTTTAACTTTTTTATTTTATTTTTTTACTTTTACATAACATAGAACATAGCACAGAAAAGTTTTACATGTACTCTACTGTTCGCTAATCTTACCTTATTTAAGTTATTGTGCAGAAATCTGGGGCAATAATTACAAAACTACACTACAAGCATTAATACTACAAGAAAGAGCAATAAGAATAATCCATAAAGTGGGATATTTAGAAAGCACTAATGTATTATTTGTTAAATATAAATTATTAAAGTTCTAATTCTTTACAAAGCCAAAAATAAACAATTACCGGAAAACATTCAAAACCTGTTTAAGACGAAAGAGCAAATTTACAAGTCAAACAAAATCACAGTTTAAAATGTGAAAATTCGGAATTACAAAAAAAAAAAACAACTTGTGTATCGATAAGTGGAGTCAAACCGTGGAATAATTTGAAAATTTAACTTAAACTATGTCCAAACATAAAACAGTTCAAATTACCATATAAACATATGAATATTGCTGGATATGATATATAATATTATTCAATTAATGTTGGTGTTTTTGTTATTGATGCTAGTTTTGTTTTTTTGGTGAAGTTAAATAAATAATTGTTTATCTACTGTAATTAACTTAAATAGATACTATATTGACAGGTTAAATGTGGGTTTAGTTGTTAAACGCATGTATTATACATGTAATAATTGTAAGTGGTTAAGGAGTGGGAATTTTGATAAGTTTATACTTCTACCCACGCCCTTGAATATGTAAAACAAAAAGGTTTGACATTATGCTTCATGCTGCTTTTTTTAATTTTATTTTTTTTATACATATTTAAAAAATAATAAACCAAACATTTGGCTTGTTCAGCATTTACACACCGGTAAATTGCAATTTCTTGAGTTTATATGAAATTTATTCAGAGCAGAAAAAAACAGCAAAATTTTTTTTTCAAGAAGCTGAAACATTAAATGTTGAATATAGAAAAGCAGAACTGTTCAAGCACCTGATGCGTTAGTTGGAACATTTTTACTTTGAGTTTGTTTTTTAATGATTTTTGCTATAACTTATGTTATTCCACGGACTGATGAATTCTACTGAAATCAGTTAAATTAAAACTGAATTCACTGCCTTGTTTTATATTTTTTAGATCAAATATGTGGGACTCCTAAAGACATTGTGCCAGCGACAATGAAATGAAGCTAGAGACTCCGAGGCTCTGGTTGGAGCTCTGACTGGTCCGGAGGTGCTGGTAGCTGTGGCGATGGCGGCTGGTGAGGCGGGGGGGAGACCAGCTGCCCGGGAAGCGCCCATTACGAGATAGAGCCAGAGATAAGTGCTCTCACAGGCCCCCTTTCAGAGGCATAATTAGCACACTTCTTATCTGCAGCTCAATTCACATTCACACCCGCCTGCCACGAACGGAACGTGAAAAAGAGACAGAAACCGGGGGAACGCCAGAGGTAGAAGGGCAAGACGGAGGAACGGGAGGGAGGTGGAGAAGGCACAGTGGAAACCATTCCCAGACAAGCTGTCATTTGGGAAGACTCGTACTCCCCCTTTTCTCTTTCTCAGTCATTCCACGGAGTCTTTGAACTCTTGAACAAAAACAGTGGTTTGTGCATCAAACTGCAATTTGGTAAAACAAAGCTATCTGGGGGTATAATCATCCTAATCAGCAAGAAAAAAATAAAGCCTTTGCAGATATTTCGAGATTATTCCGCCCTTGGTGATCCGTTTCTCCACCCGTCCTCCTCATCAGGCACAATTGTGGAAATCTTTCCAAGTCTGCCTGCGACAGACTCATGAAAACCTTAAATACCACGTCCTCGATGCTTTAATTGCTTTAATAAAAAGTTAAACTGGTGGTGTGTGTTCTCCTCCAGTTGTTTCCAGCACACACAGGCCTGTTCTGTGTGAGAAGATGACGGGGGCCCTCATCATCTGACTGAACAAAGCTAATATAAACAGGTTTGTTTGGTGTTGAAACAGTAGCAGCCGCTGAACTCCAAACCCACAATAAAGAGGATATAAAACATTACGCTGACGACTCACTGCTGTGAGTCAGGTCTGTATATGTTAAAGTTTTACTTATTTAACTCAAAGTTTTACCTCTTTTTGTGTCATATTTCTATAATTCAGTGATTTACAAGTAGTTTTTAACATAGCTGTTGTAACTGTGTGATCTGAATGTGTTAAAAAAGGTAAAGTAAGGTCAAGGATTAGCTTATTTGGACACAAACAATGGTTACTGCTTTAGATCTACCTGGATTATTGAGCATGCATCAGGGTATTTAGATCAGTGGTTCTCAAACTTCTTAATAAGCGCTACCATTAAAACAGATAAAATCAGAAGTGCATTTACTGAAATGATTCAGATTATTTAACGGAAACAAGAAAACTGACCAATTTACCTGCACGTCTAACTCGAACCTACACACCAAACCAGCTTCTTTAGCTCAGCTTTACCCCTTCATCAAATCCAGCTGGCTACAGGACACACACCGAAGCCTCACTGTCCTCATCTTTGTCAGAACATTTAAAAAAGATTCCCGTTTACATGTACTTATACACACACATACACATTACATGTACTTTCCTCATTAGAACATGTTGAGATGTCTTCAGTTCACTTTGAAATCTGATTCATTTCTGTTTATGTTTTTTAATGCTACTTTAAGTTTAATTGTTTTTGTACTTTTAGCTATATGCTGCTTTCAGCTACCGTTCTTGTTACTTTTAGCAGGCCTTTTGATCATTTTAGCTTCTAGCCAACATTTCATACTTTTAGCTTTATGTTACAATTATGCTACTTTAAGCTTCTAGCTAGCCTTTATGTTGCTTTTAGCTATGTTTTCTTTTGCTTTTAGTTTGTATGTTGTTGCTTTTAGCTAGCCTTTTGATAAATTTAACTTCTAGCTAACATTAAATACTTTTAGCTAAAAGCTAGTTATGCAATTTTTAGCTTCTAGCTATTCTTTGTTGCTTTTAGCCATTTTCTGTTGCTTTTTGCTACTTTTAGCTAACCATTTACTACTTTTAGCTAAACCTCTGCTGTTTTTAGCCAGCTTTTTAATTTAATTAAAAAAAATACTATTTTTTTTGTGTCTAGCTAGTGTTTTGTTACTTTTAGCTTTAATACATCTGTTTCAGCTTCCTCAGCATCTTTCGGTAAAGTAATTTGGTGCCTAGCATTAATTTCTTTAGCTTCTATTTGATGCTAAGATTCCAGAACCCCTCATCTCTGTCACAGTCTTTTAATTTTAGTTTTACAGGACAGTTCAGCTTATGATGGTTAATTACTTATTTGACATATAAACACTAGATACTAAAACTAGAGCATATGTGTCAAACTCAAGGCCCGGGGGCCAAATGTGGCCCTCGTTGACATCTTATCTGGCCCCCAAGCTGTTGTTTAAAATGTAAAATACTTTTGTCAGTTTATGTTTTTCAGTCATCTTTGATTATGATGTCAAAAGTGCAACAGAGAACGTCAAATGAGACCAATCAAACTCTTGTTGGGGAACCCGTGACCAAGAAAAGATGTTGGGTCTCTAACTTGAGTTAATGTAGATTCTGAAACCAGCCCTTAGTTTGAAAAAAGTTTTAATTTTGGCCCCCCTTTTGTACCGGTAAGTGGGTTTGACACCCCTGCACTAGAGGAATACTCTACAAATGGTAGAGTATTCCACCATTTATACCACAGTGGTATTTGTACCACAGTTCCATGACTTTAGATAAAATATGTTTGTATAATAATATATGAAGTTTAGAACTCTTAGTTAAAAAAATAGAACTTCACTTCAAAAAGTTGAGACGATTAGGAGTCTGCGGGGTACTGGAAGAAGACCATTGGTCAGAACCTTTATGTAAAAAACAAACTGTGTTCAAGATGCTCAGCCGGTGAGTGTTTTGGTACCTGGCTCTTGGAAGCAGCCACCTTTGCGAACAGAGCCTGGGACACTTTGGCCCGCTTCATCTCCTGCTGGATCTCATCGTAGATGTTGGAGTTGATGTTCAGGATGCAGTTCTCCGTCTTGCCGTTCCACTCACTTGGCAGAGGCGATGGTTTCACCTTTAAAAGAGTAAAAGATGAAGACAAGTTTTAACGGTTTCCACCTAAAGCTTGTTTTTTGACCGACTGATCAGCTAAAACTGTCCAAAGTGAGCTACAGTACTGACCATTTTACCAAGCTAAAGACCTTGGATTCCTTCAAGGAGTGTGTATCGCTCGCTGCCTTTCACATCAGAGTTTTAGAAGAGATCGTTTGTCTCGTCATCAAATCTTCAAAGTAACATTATATCCTGCATGACCTGTTTGTGCTCAGAGTGTGTGTTGGGTAGGACTCTCAGCTACTACAAAGCTAAATGTTAGCTAAATGTCAGTCAAATATGAGGTGCATCTATTTTTGTGCAGGATAAGGTAGCTGTGGCAGCCATCTTGAATTGCATCGACTGTACATTTACAGTAGTTACTTTCTGAAACCTTTCCAGAGGTTTATGAGATGGGCCTGACAGTGCTCAGAAGATGGGCTGGAGTGATGCTCATCTACTACTACACCAACATTTATCTCAAACTACAGAATTACAGCCACCATCGAGGGATCTCTGAAGGTTTCTCTAAAGTCCATCTAGTGGTTCATGAGATTGTTTGCCACTGAGTGAGAGGGTGTTGCAGGTAAGTGGGTGAATCTACTCACAGGTGAGATGCCCACAGGGATCCGGGGATTCCAGTCCTCGGGTCTCAGGCTGTTACAGTCTTCCCTTCGCGGCTGCAACATAAAAACAACACAACCATGTTTGATCAGACTCGCACACACAGTGTAGATGACACCCACACACAGAACTGGAGTGTTACTTTGCTCAAAAACACTCAGATGCGTTGTATGAAATGGTATTCTTATGTTGAGTTGGTGATTAAAAGGCAAATGCAAGTAAAGTGAAATCAAATCATTTTCAATCAGCGGCTTGTTGCATCTTGACAAAAATCCTTTGACAAGGTAACAAGCATCCTAATAAAAGCATTACCCAAGAACCATTAGCATATGAATCATTCCATACGAGGCTGTTTGAAAGGAGACATAAAGGGGGCTGGGATGAGTGCAACTAAATGGCATTCAGATAAACGATAATAACACCAACAACGACCGACTCCAACCCAGTGAGAGCCTGGGATCAAAAAACATATATACTGTATTTGCACATTTTGTCTAGACGCTTAATACGAGCGTCGTCTGTTAGCAACAATCTCAGAATCCTAAAATTTGTGGTGAAACTGGAACGTCGGAGCGTTCGGGGGTCTTTTATCTTATTTTACAACAGCGTGCAGCAGGCAGCTCGTCAGTCTGAGCAGGACGACGCCGTGTCAAACAAATTGTCGAGACCAAGACGTGCAAGGACTGGCTTTGGAGGGGGGGTGGGGGTGCACCGACCCATCAGCGCACATGAGAGAAACATACCTCTGCATCTGTTTTTACGAGGCCAATAAAAAGCCTCTTCTGTCTCGGGCTCAATTGCCACCTTGGCTGATTTATGTGCGTAAATTCACACCGCATTGCTCCATAGGAGAGGCTGGCAGATGGCCAGGTGTGTGTGTGGAGCGAGAGAACGTGTGTCTGTGCTTGTTTGTGGGAACCGCCTTGTGTGGAAACAGCTCTATATGATGAATATCAGCGAGAAGAAGCCACATGGGTGAAGCACAAAAGGCCTGGAGCCACAGGCTGACGTGACAACAGCATCCTGACTAAAGTTTAAATAGAAGAAGCAAAGTAGAAGCTCTGAACTGTTTCTGTCCTCAGGCAATATGTTTCCATCCAATTTAAATTCGATTTTTGAGCGAATTTTAGAAAATTTCGCTAAAATGTAAATTAAAATTATGAGGATCAGAAGTGTTTCCATTAAACTGGCTTGAAGCGCATCTGCAATGCCACGCAAAGCGTCTCTACGTCAGACGTCAGCGTCATTACGTCACACGTCAGCGCCATACGTCAGACGTCAGCGTTACGCACTTCCACAGTAAACAGGAAGTAGCGTTTGAAAACAGACATCTCGGCAAAATGGAGAGAATATTTCAGGTATGTGTTGCTATCGGGCAAGTTGTATTTATTCTGTCATGCCAACTAGTTTTAGCGATGTTACATGTTGTCCGGAGCGGAAACAGCTGATCAGTCACGTGACGTGAATGTTCGCTGCGGCAGAACTGAGTCGGCTAATCTGTTTCCATCTGTCGTTTAGCCGACTCAGCTCTGAATCGACTCCCCAAAAACTACCTCAAGCGAGCGTATAAACTTTAGAGCGACTTAGAGGAAGTTAACTCGAATTATGCCGTTTCCATTTAGCTTTTCTGATGCGATGCTTCATAATGCGCACCTAGAAACCTTGATGGAAACACGCCAACTGTTAATCTGGAGATCTACTGTCTGTCAGATCTACTGTCTGCCAGATCTACTGTCTGTCAGATCGACTGTCTGTCAGATCTACTGTCTGTCAGATCTACTGTCTGTCTTCAGTGTTAACATGGAGATCTACTGTCTGTCAGATCTACTGTCTGCCAGATCTACTGTCTGCCAGATCTACTGTCTGTCAGATCTACTGTCTCTGTCTTCACTGTTAACCTTGAGATCTACTGTCTGTCAGATCTACTGTCTGCCAGATCTACTGTCTGTCTTCATTGTTAACCTTGAGATCTACTGTACTGTCTGTCAGATCTACTGTCTGTCAGATCTACTGTCTGTCAGATCTACTGTCTGTCAGATCTACTGTCTGTCTTCACCGTTAACCTGGAGATCTACTGTCTGTCAGATCTACTGTCTGTCAGATCTACTGTCTGTCAGATCTACTGCCTGTCCTCACTGTTAACCTGGAGATCTACTGTCTGTCAGATCGACTGTCTGTCAGATCGACTGTCTGTCAGATCTATTGTCTGTCTTCACTGTTAACCTGGAGATCTACTGTCTGTCAGATCTACTGTCTGTCAGATCGACTGTTTGTCAGATCGACTGTCTGTCAGATCTACTGTCTGTCCTCACTGTTAACCTGGAGATCTACTATCTGTCAGATCTACTGTCTGTCAGATCGACTGTCTGTCAGATCTACTATCTGTCAGATCTACTGTCTGTCCTCACTGTTAACATGGAGATCTACTATCTGTCAGATCTACTGTCTGTCAGATCTACTGCCTCTCAGATCTACTGTCTGTCAGATCGACTGTCTGTCGTCACTGTTAATCTGGAGATCTACTGTCTGTCAGATCTACTGTCTGTCAGATCTACTGTCTGTCTTCACTGTTAACCTGGAGATCTACTGTCTGTCAGATCTACTGTCTGTCAGATCTACTGTCTGTCCTCACTGTTAACCTGGAGATCTACTATCTGTCAGATCTACTGTCTGTCAGATCGACTGTCTGTCAGATCTACTGTCTGTCCTCACTGTTAACCTGGAGATCTACTATCTGTCAGATCTACTGTCTGTCAGATCGACTGTCTGTCAGATCTACTGTCTGTCCTCATTGTTAACCTGGAGATCTACTATCTGTCAGATCTACTGTCTGTCAGAACCACTGTCTGTCAGATTGACTGTCTGTCGTCATTGTTAATCTGGAGATCTACTGTCTGTCAGATCTACAGTCTGTCTTCACTGTTAACATGGAGATCTACTGTCTGTCAGATCTACTGTCTGTCAGATCTACAGTCTGTCTTCACTGTTAACATGGAGATCTACTGTCTGTCAGATCTACTGTCTGTCAGATCGACTGTCTGTCAGATCTACTGTCTGTCAGATCTACTGTCTGTCAGATCTACTGTCTGTCAGATCTACTGTCTGTCCTCATGGTTAACCTGGAGATCTACTATCTGTCAGATCTACTGTTTGTCAGATCTACTGTCTGTCCTCACTGTTAACCTGGAGATCTACTGTCTGTCAGATCGACTGTCTGTCTTCACTGTTAACCTGGAGATCTACTGTCTGTCAGATCTACTGTCTGTCTTCACCATTAACCTGGAGATCTACTGTCTGTCCTCACTGTTAACCTGGAGATCTACTGTGTGTCAGAACTACTGTCTGTCTGCACTGTTAACCTGGAGATCTACTGTCCTCACTGTTAACCTGGAGATCTACTGTCTGTCAGATCGACTGTCTGTCAGATCTACTGTCTGTCAGATCGACTGTCTGTCTTAACTGTTAACCTGGAGATCTACTGTCTGTCAGATCGACTGTCTGTCAGATCAATTGTCTGTCAGATCGACTGTCTGTCTTCACTGTTAACCTGGAGATCTACTATCTGTCAGATCTACTGTCTGTCTTCACCGTAACCCTGGAGATCTACTGTTTGTCAGATCTACCGTCTGTCAGATCTATTGTCTGTCTTCACCATTAACCTAGAGATCTACTGATGGTGTAGTGGCGGGGCTTTTGACTTGGGACCCGAAGGACGCGGGTTCGCGCCCCGGCCCCGGCCACTACACACCTTGGGGTGTCTATGAGTGCACATCTAATTCTCCAGTTCCCCGAGCGCGACTACGCTGCTCGCTGCACCACCTGGTGGTGGTTGGGTTAAAGGCAGAAGACCAATTTCGTCTGTCAAGTATGGGAAACATACACAGATGACAAATGTGACAAATTATTATTATTATTATTACTGTCTGTCCTCACTGTTAACCTGGAGATCTACGGTTTGTCAGATCTACTGTCTGTCCGCACTGTTAACCTGGAGATCTACTGTCTGTCAGATCGACTGTCTGTCAGATCGACTGTCTGTCAGATCGACTGTCTGTCAGATCGACTGTCTGTCTTAACTGTTAACCTGGAGATCTACTGTCTGTCAGATCGACTGTCTGTCAGATCGACTGTCTGTCAGATCGACTGTCTGTTAGATCGACTGTCTTCACTGTTAACCTGGAGATCTACTGTCTGTAAGATCTACTGTCTGTCTTCACTGTTAACCTGGAGATCTACTGTCTGTCAGATCTACCGTCTGTCCTCACTGTTAACCTGGAGATCTACTGTCTGTCAGATCTACTGTTTGTCAGATCTACTGTCTGTCAGATCTACTGTCTGTCTTTGTTGTTAACCTGGAGATCTACTGTCTGTCAGATCTACTGTCTGTCTTCACTGTTAACCTGGAGATCTACTGTCTGTCAGATCTACTGTCTGTCCTCACTGTTAACCTGGAGATCTACTGTCTCTCAGATCTACTGTTTGTCAGATCTACTGTTTGTCAGATCTACTGTCTGTCAGATCTACTGTCTGTCCTCACTGTTAAACCTGGAGATCTACTGTCTGTCAGATTTACTGTCTGTCCTCACTGTTAACCTGGAGATCAACTGTGTCAGATCTACTGTCTGTCTTCACCGTTTACCCTGGAGATCTACTGTCCGTCCTCACTGTTAACCTGGAGATCAACTGTCCGTCCTCACTGTTAACCTGGAGATCAACTGTGTCAGATCTACTGTCTGTCTTCACCGTTTACCCTGGAGATCTACTTTTAGAAAGTGGTTTCATGCAGGCTGGAAAAGCTTTGTTAGATTATATCTGTTACCAAATAATTTCCTGCACCTGATATGATTATTGACTCTTTGCTTCAGGCAGATTAACAACTGTAGATTTGAACCTAATTGCTTCTATTAACATCAAATAAAAGCAGAATGCATGTCACCCGCCATTTTTAAAATACATAGTTTTGATTCAAGACATCATGTGAGACATGCTTCGAGTACGTGTTGAGGATGACTCTCAGCTACTACCTCATAAACTTACCTCCTTATCTGTAATTGTAAGTTAGAGCCGTTTTTTGCAGCAGGGGGGCTAAGGTATGTTAGTTGTGGCAGCCATCTTGAATTGGGTTGATTTCAAAATGTAAGCGGCTGCAGACGTCGGTCCATCGTTTACTATTAATTAGTGCCAATGTTTTAAACAAAGATGTAGCCCTTAAAGTACATGCTAAGGAGTACTTTCTGCTACTACCACACCAAATTTGAGCTCAATATCTGTACAGTTGACTGAGTTATAATTCTTTCTGTATTTATAAGGTTGCAGAGACAAACTGTGGGCAGCCTAAGTGCTCACGTTTCAGAAGAGTTTTTTTTTCGTGGAGCACTTTCGTGGCTCGGTTTAGGAGTTGGGTGGACCTGCGCCTGAATAAAAGCCAAATATTCATGGAGGACAGGACAGAGGAAGCCTTTGTGTGCCTCTCTCACCTCCCAGACGCAGCTGACCGCACTTCAAATGGGCTTAAGTGGTTAGAAAGTTGCCCCATACTGCTCGCAGAAAGGACACGGACCCACAGAGAAAGTCCAGAGTTGTGCAGAGATTTGGGGACCAGACGATGTTTGATCTTTCACGGAGCTCGCCATCACTGAGCGAGCGTCGGTGAGGGCTGTGAGTGCTGCCTAATGCGCAGGGAAAGGTTAAAATTAGCACAAAAAATTATCTGTGCAGCCTTCTCACCTGAGTGGTGAGGGCGGGGATGATGCTGCGCTCGCTTACACGCTAATGTGCAAGTAGAGAACCAGACCAGCAGCCGAAGGAAAACTTGGTGGCAGAGTTTTAGAGCAGTACTAGTACACAGGCTGGGTGTATCAGTCAGTAAACTGTGCAGACTGATGAGTATTCTGAAAACAGAGACTTTAAATTTAACGTCTTGATGTTTAAGAGTTTATGTTGCCAAGTACCAGAAAGACTAAAAGAACCACCGAGTGAATTATTGTGTCAACGCTGAGTCAGCATTTTGAGACATTTTTACTGTTCAAGTTGGAAAATGTTCGGCTCGTTGTGCTATAATTCTGCTAACCTGCTATTGTGGTTTTATTGCACTATAACAGCTTTTAGCTACTGTTCTGCTTCTTTCAGCTTTTAGCTACTGTTCTGCTTCTTTCAGCTTTTAGCTACTGTTTTGCTTCTTTCAGATTTTAGCTACTGTTTTGCTTTTTTCAGGTTTTAGCTACTGTTTTGCTTCTTTCAGATTTTAGCTACTGTTCTGCTTCTTTCAGTGTTTAGCTACTGTTGTGCTACTTTTAGAATTTAGTTACTGTTGTGCTTTGTTTTTAGCTACTGTTGTGCTTCTTTCAGATTTTAGCTACTGTTGCGCTTCTTTCAGATTTTAGCTACTGTTTCGTTTCTTTCAGCTTTTAGTTACAGTTCTTTGAGCTTTTACCTGCTGTTCTGCTGCTTTTAGCTACTTTTCTACTTGTTTTAGCTTTTAGCTACTGTTCTGCTAATTTTAGCTACTTTTCTACTTGTTTTAGCTTTTAGCTAGTGTTCTGCTTGATTTAGCTTTTAGCTAGTGTTCTGTCTGATTTAACTTTTAGCTAGTGTTCAGAACACTAGCTTAAATCAAGCGATTGCATGATTGTTTAAAGGTTGTTGTTGTTTTTTTCCTTTTATTTGGTCATATAAATCAGACGAGATGTGAATGCACACATTGTTATGTAATTTTCTTTTGTTTGTTTGATTTTGTTTTCCATTTTTAAGACTTTTAATCTAGTTCTTCCTTTATTACATAAATGTGTGCACAATCTTACTTTGGAGCAGCTTTTAAAACTACATAAACAAAATAAGCTCTGAAATAATTTACGACCAACAAACTGAAAATAATCTTGATTTAAGACTAAATGTAATATTTACAGTTTTACTGATGGTTTCCGCAGCAGTAAAACTTCAGCGCTGCGAGTTGAAGGAGCTGTTCTTGTTGCTCGACGTTCAGGAGCTCAGAGCTGCAGCTGCCCTGGGGGCCAACATCTGGGCTCAGTTTTATTCACATGAGCCTTCGGAGCAGCGTTCTGTGATTTGATCCACATCTTCAGAAATGACGGCGCCGAGTAACAAAACAAAATATTAAAGTTTAAAATGAAACTAGAGAAAAATGTTGCTTCGTTTCTGAGCGCAGAACACAAGCTAAAACCTAAAAAGTAGCAAAAGGCTATCTAAAAGCTAAATGTAACAAAAGTTTAGCTAAAAGTAATACAAGACTAGCTTGAAGCCAAATATAGAAAAGGCTAACTCAACATTAAAAGTAGCAAAAGATTGGCTAAATGTATTAGAAAGGGAGCTAAAGGCTAAAAGTGACAAGGGAAATCAAAAGCTTAAAGTTGGCAAATGCTAGCTAAAATCTAAGAATAGCAAAATAGTAGCTAAAACACTAAAGTCAATATAAAACAGTCTAAGAATATGAAAAGACAAACTAAAGGCTAAAGTATGAAAAGACTAGCTAAATGTATTGAATGGGAGCTAAAGGCTAAAAGTGACAATGGAAATCAAAAGCTTAAAGTCGGCAAATGCTAGCTAAAATCTAAGAATAGCAAAATAGTAGCTAAAACACTAAAGTCAATATAAAACAGTCCAAGAATATGAAAAGACAAACTAAAGGCTAAAGTATGAAAAGACTAACTAAATGTATTGAATGGGAGCTAGAGGCAAAAAGTTAAAAGTGACAAAAGGAAATCAAAAGCTTAAAGTAGACAAATGCTAGCTAAAAGCTAAAAAATAGCAAAATACTAGCAAAAAAGCTAAGGCCTATATAAGGCAGTCTAAGCATATGAAAAGGCTAAAAGTATGAAAAGACTAGCTAAATGTGGCAGCATGGTAGCTAAAAGCAGCAAAAGCCTACCGGTAGCTAAAAGCTACAATAGCATAAGAAGACAAAAACAAAGCCAGTTTGTTAAAGAAGGTTTCAAAGAGGAAAATGTTTCTGAATGAAACAATCTCAAAGTGTTGTAAAGTTGACCGTTAGAGCAAAGCTTCAACGTAAAAACAACTAAAAGAGAAGAAAGTCTGCAGAAGCAGCCAGTCGGCAATAAAACAGACGGAAAGTTAAAAACCAGAGAGACAAAAGTCTGAATCCTGTTCTCACATGAAGTTCCCTCTTTTAGGCCACGCCTGTGGTTCTGTCAACAAATCAGATCGTTCTGAGCTCCACAAACCATCAGCTCTGGACAACAGAGATGCAGCCGGGCGATTTGAGCACTTCGAGTTTCTTCAGACAGGAAATGTTTCAGCAAGAACCCTGAAAGAACCCTGAAAGAACCCCAACCCGTCCGCAGCGAGGAGCCCGTTACCTGCACGGGTCGACTGGGAGGGGTGCTGATGAGCGGGGCCGAGCCCATGGCGGACGCTGCCGTGAGGCTCCGCTCCCTCTCCTCCTGGTAGATGCGGTCGCGCTCGGCCTCCGGAAGCTGCAAGAAGTTCTGCATGGCGCGCAGGTTGACCAGCAGCGACTGGGACGCCGTCTTTGGGTCCTCCTCCTTACGCAGAATCTCAGACAGCAGGCCCTGCGCGAGGAAACCCAACAAAACGAGAACATGAAGCTGAGATTTCTCTTTCTGCGCTGCTGAAGAAACAGATCAAGCTGCAGGGATGTCCGGTGTTCTTCTTCTTATTACCGTACTTTCCGATCTATAAGTCGCACCTTTTTGCCTAATTTGCATGCCCTGCGACTAATGTGAGACTTGTTTATGGATTTTTCCCCATATTTTTAGACCAATTTTTGGCTCAGATATTACAGTTTTTCATTTTGGCAAAAAATGGTGCAGTACCACTTTTGTCCGCTAGGGTACACCGACTGTTCCCACCTCATGTGTGCGACGTCAGCCTCCTCTGGTCGGACACACTGTCTCTGCCCGGCCTCCTGCTCTGGAGGTATGAACTACTGTTAGCTCAGTGTTTGCTAGCAAAAACGGTTACTATTTATCTAAATAACTCATGAACTACAGGACAGATTTTCTTTAAACTTACAGAAAGTAATTACTTGGTGGTCATTTACAAACTGTTAGATGTTGGAATTGTTTGAGCTAAAATTCGATTTATTTATAATTTATTTTCGCAGCGCGCGCGACCGTTTGGAAGACGTCAAAGCGAAACAATTTAAATTCAGCAGATTTGACCATTACGTGAATTTATTAAGGAAAAGTTCAGCTAAGACACATCTTTGCTATAATTTTCAGCAGACAAATATTGGTTTTTACCGTGTTAATCTTGTTAAAAGTCCTTCCGTGCTCGCTCGCTCTGTGGCCGCCATTTTCAGCAGGGCAAATGATGCGCGTCGCGTAGCGGTGACGCATAATAGATGCGACTTAAATAAAGGTGCGACACGTTTATGGATTTTTTCAATTTATTGCCAATAATTGGACAAAGCGACTTATAGAGAGGTTCAACTTTTCTGGCGGAAAATACGATATTACTTTTGACAACAGCTTTTTCTGCTTTTGACTTTTGTTCTGCATCTCATCACGCAGCTCGATCTGGGTCCGCCTGTTCTGACCGTCGATAGTCGTGTGTCGCACCCGACAGACAAAACTAGCAAAAACCGCAACAAGTAAAATTATAGAAACCGTTTTTTGGGGAAACCCACGAGAAATCCCAGCCGTTGTTGGAGCTCTGCAGCTCAGACTTGACAGCAGGAACACGGTTCAGAATTAGAACGGGGCGCTGAAAGTTGGACTTTACGAGACTGAGCCGACATTTTAAAATATTTTACGGTTTTTACACATTTACAGTTTAAGTTGTCATTTTTTACAGACTTCCACAGAATGTCTGAACGACAGCTGATGATGTCGTACCAACTCTTCTTACTCCCAACAGCTCTTTTCAGTACAACATTAAATTTTACGTCGTATAGCAACGTTCAGTCAGGTCATCTGGATGGTTGAACATTGTTGGATTATTACCTGGATTATTGAACATGAACTTTGGTGGTATACAGTAGTCCCTTGTTTATCGCAGGGGATCCATCCCTGAAGCACCGCAATAAGTGAAAAACCGCAAAGTAGGAATAGTAGTACAAGTAAGCTGGTCTCGGCCACGCCCACTTCTCTGAGGCAGAGCGGAGATCAGCTGATCAGCTGCAAGAAGGAGTCCAGAGCTGTGGGCTGCACAGAGGTGCAGCAGGTGCTTAGTAACTTTAAATAATAATTTTAAATAAAAATTCCACACCAGTCGAGCGTCTCGTCCATCAGTCAGACAATTATGTGTCATGTCCAATCTTGTTTATGAACATTTTGGATGTTTTGTATTAAAAAAAATTGTGTGCAAATTTTTTTTACAAAGAAAAGTACTGTTGATCAACCATGGATGACGACAGGATTGAGAATCGCATGCAAAAAAAAGAACCCTCTGTATTCTTGTTTCTTGAAATATAGAACTCACGAGGCAGAAAACAAATATAAAAAGTATAAAAACATATTAGTGGGAATTATAAAAAACCAAACGAGGGAATATTATAGTGAACTATTACACAAAACTAATGGTGATATGAAAGCAACATGGTGAGTAATGAATAGTGTTCTGAAAAACACAAGAATAAAACGAGCTTGTCACAGTATTTTGTGAAAAATAATGAGGAAATACATGATGAAAATGAAATCGTTAATGGATTTAATAACTATTTCATGAATGTGGGATCAAACCTTGCCAATACAATTCCAAAAGTAGATAAAAATGTGAGCTACGTAATTAAAGGTTGTGAAAACAGTTCTACATGAAACTGACAAAGAAGAAATAATGATGGTAGTTAAAAAAATTGCAGATAAAAGATCTAAGAACTGGGTTGATATGGATATGATGGTTGTAAAAGACATAATGAATCATGTTATTGAGCCGTTTACATATACTGTATATGAAATTTGTCTTTTTCAACAGGTATATTCCCTGAAAATATGAAAATAGCTAAGGTAGTCCCTATTTTTAAAAAATGGTGATGAATGCGTATTTAACAATTACAGACCAATATATTTGTTGCCACAATTCTCTAAAATTCTAGAAAAATTATTTGTGACCAGATTAGACAAATTTCTTGAGATACATCATATTCTAAGTAACAGTCAGTATGGGTTCAGATAAAAAAAAATCTACATCCATGGCTCTTATGGAATCGACGGAACAAATTACCACAGCTATCGATCAAAAGCAACATTGTACAAGTCTATTTGTTGATTTAAAAAAAGCATTTGATACAATCAATCACACTATTCTCCTTGATAAATTAAACAAATATGGTGCAGTGGGTATGGAGCTATTTGAAAGACAGAAAAAAGTTTGTACAAATAGATGATGTAAGATCTAACCTCTGCAAGATCACATGTGGAGTCCCACAAGGCTCTATACTTGGAACAAAGTTGTTTATTTTGTATGTAATTGATTTAGTGGAGGTGTCTGGACTCCTAAAATGTGTTATTTTTGCTGATACCACTTTTTTTATTTTGGTAGAGATTTGGAACAAATGTTTGAGTTGTTAAACTGTTGTTGGGTGGGATAAGTGAAGCGGTCACACCTGTCTCCACCCTCATCTGCCCCACTCTGGGCCCTTGAGCAAGGCCCTTAACCCACACCATCTGCTCCCCGGGGAACCCTAGATATCAGCTCTCTACTCCACACAGAGGGCTGTGGTTGCTCGGTGGTCTGTGGTTGTGTCAGGAAGGGCATCCGGCGTAAAAAGAACAACTGCCAAATCTTCGTGCGACTAGATCGCTGTGGTGACCCCTAACGCAGGGAAAAGCCGAAAGAAGAAGAAGAAAGTTTGAGTTGTTAAAAATGGAGTTTGTTAAATTACAAACTTGGTTTAAATTAAATAAGTTATCATTAAACCTAGATAAAACAAATTACATGTTATTTAGTAATAAAAAGAAAACTGTGGATTTTTCTTTCAAAATTGATGATGTTGAGGTAAGTAGAGTAAGTGAGGTGAAGTTTTTGGGTGTAATTATTGATGACAAACTGTCGTGGAAACAGCATATAAATTCTGTTAAAATTAAGTTATCTAGATCTACTGCAGTACTGTATAAAGTAAAGGACTTGTTGAATGATAAAGCTCTATATTTGCTGTATAATACAATCTTTGTTCCACATTTAAATTACTTTGTTGAAGTTTGGTGAAAAGCATGCAAAACTATAACAAAGCCTATTTTTATTTTACAAAAAAGAGCTGTGAGAATTATTACAAGAAAGCCTTACTGTCATCCATCAAATATATTATTTAAACAACTCAAATTACTGAAGTTTTATGATTTGGTGGACTATAATATTTTGTTAGTAATGTTTAGAACTCATAACAACACACTACCTTCAAACAATCAAATGCATTTTGTTAAGAGAAAAAGCTGTTACAGTCTCAAGGGAACTGAGATTTTTGCAAAACCACGGTACAAAACTAGTTTAAAGGGACAGTCTATTTCAATACAAGGAGTTGAATTGTGGAACAGTTTGGAAAATGATGTTAAAAAAGCAAAATCAGTGCCTATGTTTAAAAAAATTATCAAAACTAAATTGCTAACAAAATACTAAAATTTTCAGTTACCGGTAAATGTACTAGAAATTTGTTGATTGTGATGAGTTACTCTTTTTGCTCTGTTACTCGTAGATAATTATTGTTTGAATTGATTGTTTGAATTGTTTTGTTTTTGAAAAAAGGGGCAGATAAAATAAGATTTCTTCTTTCTGCCACCTTTCATTTTATGTTTTCTTTTCATATACCGGTATGTGAAATGTATTATTTTTTTTTTGTGTGGTAATTTTAATGTAAAATGAATAAATTAAATTAAAAAAATAATATGTTTTTTTTGAAAAACTGTGATAGAACGAGTCTGTGAAAAACGAACCGTGAAGTAGCGAGGGACTACTGTACATCATATAATTGGTATTGTAGCTCAAACTACAGAGAAAAAACACCTGAACTTCCACAGATTTAAGAATATTTCAGCTCAGTTCCAACAAAAAATCCTGCAGAAATGTAAAAACTCGAGGGTTTCTTCAGTAAAAATCTTCTGTCGCTCACAGTTCAAAAAGTTTAAAGATCAGACTTGTAGTTTTAGCACAGCGACTGTTTTGAGGCTTACTTTTTAGTCCGCCTCTCATTAACTTGGCAGTCAGGGAGTGACACGTCAGGTGTGTGGTTACCATGGTGACCCTATCGCTTTAACATGTAATCTTTGCTTATTGCAGGCATTCGTTTTTAGTTCAAATTTTTACGTGTTTGTGTTTTGTGGAGCAGCTGCGACGGTAACCTCCAAAATGTATTCAAAGGTGCTAAATGTAATTTCTGGAACACGCTGGAACTTAGGAAAATTTTGAACAGAGACACGTTTCTGGTCCCTCCCCCTCAGAGCCCTCTTGCTCTCGGTGAAATTCAGCTCTGCTTCCGAATGCTCCGCCTCCACTGCATGTCCTGTCAGCCGCTGCGGTTCTTTGTTTATATGTTAATAAAACGTTCTAAAAAATAAAATAAAAACAAGGAGCGCTGGTCAAGCACACCATGAAATCTGCAGAGCCGCGCGCAGCCACGTTGGACATGAGTTTAATTCGCTCGTGACAAATTCATTCATTTCCTCAATGTTTCTGTCATGAGTCAGTGGAGGAGGAAGCGATCACTTGACTTTTGGCAAAAAAACAAAAGAAAAGTCCAGATCAGGGATGAAGAAGGGGAATTTAATACATTTGTGTCACATACAAAACAGTTTTGCATCGCTTTGCAATACTTTGAACGAGAACGTGCGCGGCCGCTGGGGCTGGGACAGGCGGGGGCGTGGGTTAGGAGCGTGAGAAGTGAGAAGCTGTTTTTATTGGCTGGTTAACGGCGGGTCACTGTGGCTTTTTAGAAATGCTTTTAGAGAAGCAAGGGGACTATAGTTTTTTCAGAGATTACTTGTCTAACATCAGTCTGTCAGGAGATAGTGACAGAGTGAAGAAATATGTTAAACATATATTTTTAGAAAACTTACAGACTGCACTACAGAACTGCAGACTGCAGCTTTAAGTTTCAAACTTCTCGTCTTTTTGAGCTGGAAGCAGAATCTCCTTCCGTCAGACGGTTTGAAGCAGCACTTCGCTCAGTCTGTGTGGTCTCTGCGTGAACGACGCTCGGCTTAAAGAAACTGCAGGTTTTTCCTTTAAGCTGCATTGGATAAAAGTGCAGCTAAAACAACTCGTCTTGTTGAGTGGGCAATCAGCGGATCCTCCGCTCACGTTTGAAAAGCGCTCGATTCCATCATTACGAGCGGCGATGACTCCATTATCAGCCGTGTGTGTGATTGGGCCTTTTCATCAGCTCTCGGCCACACACTGAGCGAAGCGTGGCTGCGCTCCTCTCACCATCAATAGGTATGATTTGGTCATGAAACAAGGTGATGGAAAAACACACTTCCTTTTTTAAAGACGCCTCGGGTTAAAGATTAGAGCTGCTGTCGTCAGACGACTGAAGCCGCCTGTTTTAGATGATTCAAATGCTCCACGCCAGCCCTGACCGTCTATCTTTGGTCAATCTGTTTCCTCACAAAAAACAGCCTTTGTGTCGCAGCGTGACACCCCTCCCCCACAGTTTATTAACACAGGCGGGTGGAAAAGACACAAACCTAATAAATAATCCTCCGGCGGCCCATCGATGCTAATTCCTCATATAAGCCGCAGATAAAAGTCTGCCTGTGTGGCAGCTTTCTGATGCATCGGCCTCTGAAATGTGACACGAACGTCTTTATTTTAGGGTTCTGGGGTCACTGCATGCTCCAGATGTGTGGCAGCTTTCTGATGCATCGGCCTCTGAAATGTGACACGAACGTCTTTATTTTAGGGTTCTGGGGTCACTGCATGCTCCAGATCAGAGAGGCAATCCGCCGATGTCCCCATCGCTGAGAGATGTGAACAGTGAGTGTTTGTACCGTGATTTCCGGCCTATAAATCGCAGTTGTTTTTTTTAAAACTAATTTTCATGTCCTGCGACTTATGCGGCGGGCGGAGCGACTTAAAGGGCGGAAAGTACGGTAGCTTTGGAGACGAGTGTTTTTCTGGATGGGATGCAGCAAAACTTGATGTTTCTGGTGCAAGATTTTCAAGTGGGTGGAAGTTACACGGTGGAGGAGAAGCAGCGAAAAGTGACGGATCCTGACGAGTGGAGGGAGCAATTTTATCCACCAACAGGTGCAGTAGAGGAGCCACAGGGTGGCCAATGGTGGCCGTGGCCACCATCGATTCATCTTCAGCCATCTTAACCATTTAAGGAAACTATACTTTTAATCCAAAGTTAAGTCAGGTCCTCTGGATGTTTCAAGTTGTGGAAATGTTTAATCTTTTATCCAAAAGACTTCATCAGTCCGAGGAGCCACAACAAATTCAGTCTTATAAACATCACCTTACATAGTGGGTCAACCAGTTTGATGGTGATGAGACGGTTTCTGGAGTCCGCCCTCTCCCCCACTGACTCGTCTGAGGCAGGGTTCAGGATTTTTTTATCAGCATTCTTAAGCATGAACTGTGATGTACAGTAGTCCCTCACTACTTCACTTTTTTTAATCGAAGAATCGCTCTATCGCATTTTTTCAAAATAAGAGTGGACATGACACACAACTGGCTGATTGATGGACGAGCCGCACGATCGGCATGAAATTTTTATTTAAAATAAATAGTTTTAGATTATTTAGCACCTGCTGCACATTTGTGCAGACCACACCGCAGGATAAACTTCCTGCTGCAGCTGATCAGCTGTTCTCTGTGCAGCGCTGAGGAGTGGGCGTGGCCAAGAGCGCTTGCATATGACTGAGAGCAGCGGAGGCAGGGAGCTGAAATTGTGACATTCTGTCCCTTTTAGAGCATTTAGAGTTTAGAAACATGGTTTAG
>JBBPBX010049050.1:0-25511 GCA_038048925.1 Garcialebias charrua
ACAGACCCCGGATGGAATCTACTGTTCGGCCTGGTATAGCACCAGGTGGCACCACCTTTTTACTAAACAGGAGTCGAGACCAGGGGAAAAGCCCTGTGAAATTATTGTTTCCAACGTATGGAAAATTAGAAGACCCCCCTGATCCTCTACAATATCTGGAACGGTGTGAGGATTATTTGGCTCTAAATTCATTAACAGATGAAGAACTTATGGCTACATTAAGGAATGTGTTGCATGGCACAGCCAGAGACTGGTGGGATGTAGCCAGATACAAGGTTAATACCTGGGCTGATTTTCAAAAGCAGTTTCAGGCCGCTTTTCTCTCTGAGGACTATGAGGACGAGCTGGCAGAACGAGTGAGGACCAGAGTTCAAGGAGAGAATGAGAGCATCAGAGATTTCATATATATGTACCAATCTTTGTGCAGACGCTGGAAACCCCAGATTGAAGATGAGGACATTGTCAAGATGATCCTGAAAAACATAAATCCTACATTGGCCAGCCAGTTAAGGAGTAGCAGAGTAACAACTGTAGATGAACTTGTTCGTCTGGGACAGCAGCTGGAGAGAGACCGAGACAACCAACAACAGTATGAACACAAGAAACAAGTAAAATTACCCCCTAAGCCACCTGAACATAGACCTCTTCACCATGACAACACAGTACGGCCAAGACAACCAAATTACAACCAAAATCACAATCGCCCCTCTCAACCATTCTGTTGGCGTTGTAAAGGCAATCATCCCCCTGCAGCCTGTCCACATGCTGGAACCAATCGATCCCCTTTACCTTCAAATCCTCCTCCACCGGCTAGCAGTCCATCACACCTCTCATCAGCTCCAGGCCCAGTGACTCTTGGGTCTCTCACAAACTCTGGATTTCCTAGTGAACACTGTCCTTCTGCCACATCCTCAACAAACTCCTTACCAAACCAGTTGATAGTTCCTATCAGCATACATTCCTGGAAAGGACCTGCAATTTTGGACACGGGTTCCTCTTATACACTGCTAAATGAGAAGGTGTGGAATGAACTAAATGGAGAACTTAAACCTTGGACGAGAGGACCTTTATATTTAGCAGATGGAGAAGGACGACAACCTTTGGGATGGAGTGAGATCACCATTAGCTTACAAAACCAGTCCATAGACTTACCTTGTGTTATCATGTCTGCTCATCACCTCACGTTCCCTGCAGTCATTGGACTTAATTTAATTTCCCTCTCTGGTCTGCAGTTTGATGTTTCTGAAAAACGTTACTGGTTCAAGTTCAACAGAAAACAACAATACAGTTTTCTAAAAGAATCTGCTTCCTGGTCAAATGAAGCTCATCAACAGCTTGCCTTTTTCTCAGCAATCGCTGAGCTTCGACGAGTTGCCGATGTTAACCAGACAAGGGCCAAACATAGACAAAAACGAAACTATGATCGTGGAAGAAGAGATTGTGACTTTGCAGAGAAAGATAGGGTGTGGTTCCGTTCTCACCCCTTGTCCAAAGCCAACCAGTCATACACAGCCAAACGTGCCCCACGATGGAAGGGTCCCTATCGTATAACAAGGACTGGCCCTATCAATTATGAGGTTGTGTTGGAGGACACTGGTGAAGACCTTCGTGTGGTTCATATATCACAACTCAAACCTTGCTATCCTACAGCAGAAGAAGTGGACAAAGCATAGCGCCCAAAAAATTTCTATATTCAATGAAGAAAGTGACGAAGATTTCCATGGCTTCCCTTCTTCTCCTGACTTATTGGCAAAATAGTTGTGGTATTGAAGAGTATGTGAAAACTTTGTGAAATCAAATTGGAACTTGTATTCTCCCTTACTAGTTCGGGACCTCTCAAGGGGGGGGATGTGTGACAGCCTGCTCATTTTCAGAGCTGCTCTCATTACTTTTTGTTCTTCCTTGGCCCCTCCCATCCTGCCACACTTAAAGACGCACCTGGATCACAGCTGTGAACTCACCTGATTGCTCCACTGTTCAAGCTCGTTTCCCCTTCCAGTTAAAAGATGGCAGTTTCTCTCCAGACCAGAGAGTCAAGGATTCCACTAGTGTTGCGTCCCTGGTTAAACTATTAAAATTTAATCCGAGGTTGTGCAATCCCTCGCCTGTGCCAAAACCCTTCACTTCCTGCTGGAAGACATCACCGTGGACCGACAGAAACAAACAAAAAGGAAACGTGCATCTACTCCTGTGCGCTCTCCGCTGTGAATCCGGAGATCCTGGAAGCGTGTGACGTCACCCAGTTCATTATTCGTAAGTCCCTGAATTAAATATTTAAAATTACTAAAAATTAATCAGTTATGCCCCATAGTGATTTCAAAATATTACATTTGTTCATTACAGATGACAAAAACAAAAACAACCTATGGATTTCTGATTCTGCTTTATCTGAGACCTGTAAGTCTATTTATTCTTTTTCCTGTTTTTTATTGTGAGCATTTAAATGGCACTTGGGCCTGATTATTGCTTTTGTTATTCCACAGCTCTTGCTGTGGAGCAGTAAAATATGGGAGCAGTAAATATATGGAACCTTTGACCTGTTGATTGTGGAAGACAAGAAAAGACTTGAGAACTTATTTTTGTGGGGGGGGATTTGTGTTTATTTTGTTTATGGACATTTAAAAATATAAAACCTGAAAAAAAGAAAAAAAAGTGAAATTATGTGGAAGATGTTTTGTTTGTTTTTTGTGTAAAAGAAAAAAGGATGAAGTTTTGTTGGTTTTTTTTTGTCATTCAAATTGTAAAGGGTCAACACCATTAAGTGGATGGTCCTTGTGTGACAGGTTAAAAAAAATAAAAAATACAAAAGTAACTCAAAATTGGTCATCCTAACTGTCAGGAGGGATACCTGGCTGGCACCCCTTTTAATAAAACCGTCACAACTTTAATTAGAAAATAAAAGTTAGAAGCACAGCAAATGTTGTCGTTAGCCGAATAAAGCTGAAAAAGGCACAAAACAGCTAAAAATGGCTGAAAGTAGCTGAAAAAAAGTTTAAATTTGCACAAGGAAGCTGAAAAAAGCTGAAACAGAACAAAATGTAAAAGGAGTAGTAAAAGGTTGGAAAAACATCTAAATATCTGAAGGATGTAAAATGAGCTCAATTATTTTTCTAAGAGGAAAAAATGTCAGAAAAGGCTAAATATTTCAAAAAGCTAAAGTTGCACCAATGCCAACAGTCATAGCAGGATTGTCCTGAAAGAGCTGAATGTTTTGATATACGACTTGTTGAAATAACTTGAAAACTGTGGGATGAGGATTGCACTGAGAAACGTACAGAAGAAAACTGGATCACAATAGTGTGAATGCTTCATAAACATTCACACTATTACTACAATTACACTCATTTTAGGGTTGAATGACAGTATTATCTGTGGTGGCCATCTTTAGTTGGATTTAAGTTTTTCAGCTGTTGATGTACAGCCTATCATTTTTTAAAGCTTAAGCACAATTTGCTCAGTGGTCCTTGTGATATTTTGCTAACAGACAGTCCTAACTCACAAAGTTATAACTCTGAACAGTTAATGCTGAAGTTTTAGATACAGTTTTTGCACAATATGGAGCACTTAAAGTATGTTTTATGAATTACTCTCAGCTACTACCACATCAAATCTCAGCACGGTATACATTAAATAAGTGAACTATAGCTATTGTTGCGTTTTCTACTGTGGCAGCCATCTTAAACTGGATTAGTTCTAAAAGATAATAATCTGAAAATTTCAATAAATCTAATCAGTGGTTCTTGACTGAATTTGCTAACAGACAGTCGAAGTTGACATCAATAGATTGATGTCTAAACGTGGATCTTGCATAATCAGTTAGTACCAGAGTAAACACTTAAGACCAGTCTCAGTAATAAACTGATATTTAACTCAGTATTTGTTAATGCTTTTTAGCTGTGGGGTCATTTTGTACCAGGTTAGCTCCAAAATTTAACAACTTGTACATATCAGCTTAAAGTTATAATACATTGATTAAGTGGTTCATAAGAAATTTTGCTAAAGCTTCAAACAAACAAACAAACCCCAAAAGGCAAAACAATTATTTTTCCACCCTCCCTATTGGGGGTGGATGATAAAAATAAGGTGCAACACTGGACAGCAGGGTCTTATTTTATTCAAGCACTACATTTCCTGCAAGGAGTTGTGCCCGTGAGTGTACAAGAGTTATAATTAAATACAAAGCTGCAGCATGCAGCAGATTTAATTATTCCCCGGAGACGTTTAGTTTAAAAATATATATATATATTTAGTGACATGACACTTTTAAGGATGATGCTCCAGCCAAGTCACCATCTTGAGCCATTAAAGAGCTCCTGCATGTGTGTGTGTGTGTGTGTTTGGGAAGTCTGTGTGTGCGTGCATGTTTCAAACAGGGAGTCACTTTCAGCAAAACTGAGCTCCAGAAACCTGCAGCGTAATTTACAACCACCACCAC
This sequence comes from Garcialebias charrua, assembly GCA_038048925.1. Taxonomy (NCBI): domain Eukaryota; kingdom Metazoa; phylum Chordata; class Actinopteri; order Cyprinodontiformes; family Rivulidae; genus Garcialebias; species Garcialebias charrua. Next base: position 4,436 of record JBBPBX010049050.1, read on the forward strand.
CGCTATCGGCCAGAAGTTGGCTGAGACGGGCAGACCTGAGAAGACGTGCGTCATCGGGAAGTGTCGAGGTATTCTTAGGAGCAAACGGCTTATGTGTGAACACAGAATATGATTTGGGAAAGTTACATAAAGACAAACAGTGAGATTATAGATTTTTTTTTTCACTCCTGTTGTATTTTCTTGTTTTGATGACTTATCATTTGACTGAACACTATGACAGGTTGTAGTGAAACTACATTTCGAGATTGCCTGTGCTTTAAATAACTACATAACACACAGTATTTTATCCTCATACACCAAACACTGCAAAAAAAATATATGACATTATCCAAATGTGTGCTAGTCTTTAATTAAATAAATAAAAAAAATTATTACTTGCTGCCAAAAATCAAAGAAGTGACAAAGTTTTGCTCTGTTTGTGTAGTGTTAATAAAATATCGTGAAAATCACTGAATGGATCAGAACTTAAGGGACATCTACAACTAATAAACTTTTAGTGTCAGCCCAGTTTAAAATGGCTGCGACAGCTAAGCAATCTTAGCAAAAATAAAAAGTGGCTACAACGCAGCCAATTTGACAGATAATGAGCTAAAGTTTGGTGTGGAAATAGCTGAGCATTGTCCCCAACACAGATTTTGAGCACAACACATTGTGCAACATTTTTGTCTAAAACTTTGTCATTATCTGCTGGAATCAGTACTGTAGGTGTGTTAGCAAAATATATTGTAAACCACTAAACACTCAAAAGTTTCTAAGGAAAAAGTTTAATGTTTAGAGTTGTCCCTCGTTTATCGCGGGGGATCTGTACCCTGAAGACCAGCGATAAGTGAAAAACCATAAGGTAGGAATAGTAGTCAGTACAAGTAGTAGTTTATTTTAGCATACATACATACATACAAAGTACATACATATATACATTATAAATAAATAAATAAAGGTGTTTTAAATCTTTCCCACACTTTTGCAATATTCTAAGTTCTCAAGCTCTAAAAAAAACACAGGATGTCATGATTTCAGCTCCCTGCCTCCTCTGCTCTTTGCCACCTGCAAGCACTCTTGGCCACGCCCACTTCTCCACTCTGCATGCTGATCAGCTGCAGCAGGAAGTTTATCTTGCAGTAATGGCTGCACCAAGCTGCAGGAGGAAGCTTTTTCTGCAGCTCTGGGCTGCATAAATGTGCAGCAGGCGCTAAATACCGGTAATTTAATTTTTTATTTTTTTTTAAATAAAAATTTGATGCCAATTGTGCTGCTCATCCATCAGTCAGTCCACTGTATCATGTCCAATCTTAATTTGAAAAATCGCGATAGAGCGAGTCCGCGATATACGAACCGCAAGTTAGCGAGGGACTACTGTACATCTCTTTAACTTTTGGGAGTCAACACAATTCAAAATTGCAGTGACAGGTTATCAACATTAGCCATTCAAAAATATTTATAACCATTAAAGACCGTGTAAAGTGAATTTCAATATTTTCTTAAACATTATAAATGTCATAATTGTAATGTTGTAAATGAGTAAAAAGTCTCAAAATTGTAGCTCAATTAATTTTGGAGTTATAGATGAAACTGTGTATAAAGATATGTCTGTTTCAGGATTTTTTAGGCGTGGTTTAAACGGGACCGCGTTTCGTCACGCGGTCCTCATTAGTATAGCCCCACCCCCTGCAGCTCCAGTCATATAAATTGTTCTTCGCATGGGTGGAGCCGTTCACTCGCGAATCGCAGATAGCATCAGATAGCAATAGCATAGATATTTTGTTCATTGTTAGCTAGCTAATCAATTATGCCTCGTTCGTGCATCTTCCCTGGATGTCGCAATGGTCAGGGCACCCGTACAAATCATAACGTGTTTTTATACCGCGTGGTTTTATACCAAGTATCTGTAATGCCTGGATAGGTCAATGGATAAAGCGCTTGCCTTCCGTCCCAAACCCCACGGGTTCAATTCCCGCATGGTACAACTCTTTTTTTTTTTTTCATTCCAGATTAAAAACACACAAGAAAACTATTTACAAAAACAGCGTAACTCTTGGAAAAAGTAGCTGCTGTTACAGACAGAACTCAGATAAAAACAGAGCAGGTTTACTGGATCTCTGCTGCCTGCCTCTCCACACAGTCAGCTCAGGGGGCAGGACACGAGCGCAGCTGCGCTGAAACCACGCCCACGCACTGACACGCCCCCAGCGTTCCAGGGCAAGGCAAAATCATGTTTTTTCATGATTTTTGAGACTTAATTTTATAAGGTAAACAATGTTTTTAATCAGTCAGATTTATATGGGTGATTAATAACACATATTTATGCCATGTGACAAACTAAAAACACACATTTAATTTCACTTTACACGGTCTTTAATTTTATAAATATCGAGCTAAAATCGGATACGGCAGTTACTGAGAGTCATCTTCAATGTTACTCAGTGTGCCAATACTTTTCTCAAGAACTCATAATGCCACGTCTTGTGTTTACCATTGTTTATAAGGATGAACCAAAATGGCTGTACCTACGTTCCTTCTCAGCATCAAACCGATTCAGTTTAAAATGAACCATAGCGAGCGATATGCATTCCTTCTCAGCATCAAACCGATTCAGTTTAAAATGAACCATAGCGAGCGATATGCATTCCTTCACAAAAGTCTAGACTTTAAAATGATAACGTTGTTAGTTCTTCACAATCCATCTTTAATTTGCATATTTTGTGCTCATATTCAATAGACGTTAACCAGCGTGTCATCAAACAGGGCCTCATTAACAGCAACATCATTAGGCTGAACAGTGTTGGAGCTGTGCTCAGCTGTGTGTCAGCGCCGTCACAAAACTGAGGTGTACAGTGACTATGAAAAATTAGCATCTCAGAACTTTTTGTTTTTCCATTCTGTTTTCTTCAGTGGGCATGGAATGCCAACCCTCACAGTGTTTTATGTACACTTCAAGTTGTCACTTTTGGCCATGTCACAATCCTGAGCGCAGCACTGTGAAAGCAACCCGCTGTGCTGTAAACGATATGAGACGATTCCTGCAGAGGGGCGGCTGCGCGATCCGTCTCTTGTTGTGCACCTCTGACCTTTTGAGGATCAAGCTATTGGCCCGGGATCGCGAATTCCTCCAAATTGACGACTCAAGCCCAAGTGAAGGAGGAGATGGAAGCAGCTAAAATCTCATTTAATAGCACCTTGTAGCAGTGATAGAAAAAAAACCTAAAGTTAGAGAGGTGGCTGCCCTTACATTTTAATTACCTTTTATTATAGAAGTCAGACATATGTCATTTGAAGAAAGACTTGTGGAAAATCCTCCCAACCCCTCTGTAAACTGATTTGTAGCTAATCCAGGTGGGACAGGGAGACTCGGTGGATAAACTGAGTAAAACTGAGCAAGCAAACAATTTTAGCTCATTCTCAAACCGAGTCTTAAAGTAAACAATCTGTCAAAACACGAGAGCCGTTCCTGAAATAAATAAAAGGTTTCACTTAGATTTGGAGGGCAAACCAGAATGAGGTTTTATTTATGCATTGCACATTTTCTTTGCAAGAACATTTGACCCAATAAAGCTAGAATCCCTCTTTTATATGACAGTTTCTATATATATATATATATATATTTTTTTACTCTTCTGTTGTGACTTTTGTGGGAATTCTGCCTGGAGAGAAACACTTAACCAAGCTAGGATCAGCTAAAAGTCCTTCCACAGCAGCAAAGGTTATTGGCATGGAAGTAGTATGTTTGTGTAGATAATGGTTAAGCATCTCAGCTGAAATCTGCTTGAGTAATTATTGAGGTCAATGATTCAAAGAGCCGCTTTTACTGTCTTTTCTGATGGCTTCCCGTATTTTTCAAGTCTCTTAATGGACGAAAAATACTTGTTTGATATTGTATTTTGCAATTTGTGTTTTCTATTATATTGGCTGAAAAGTTCAGAAATTATTTCTTGAACTGACTGTTCAATAAGAAAATGTGTTGTACTTTTGCAGTGATATAAGGAGATTGCGAATTAAATTAGTTCATAATCATTAAAAACAAAATATTTAAAAAAGAAACACACAAGCTGAAATGCTTTGTGGTGGTTATGACTGCAGGTATTGCTACTGGATGATTTCCAGTTCAGATATTTTACCTGCAAGGCTGTTTTCTTTTTTTTATTATTATTATTTATTTATTTTGGTTGGGCTATTTTATCTAGTGGAATATACCATGAAGCTTGTTCAGTAACACAAAGCTTTCTTTAACCTGGTCGGATCAAAGCCTAAAACGTCTACAACTTAAGATCTGGTGTTCCTTCACAATAAAAGCAGTGTTCCATGTATCATTTGACAATTCTTTCACTCATATTACACCAGTCCAGCAAATAGTTATATGGTCAAATTAAAGAGAGACTGAAGATGTTCCAATATGTCATTCATAAAAGGCTGCAGGTTGCAGCTCATTACTGGTAAGTGAATATCGATTCCAAAAATAAATTGTCATCAGCACAAAAGCAGGAGAGGATTTTTCCTCATACGTTGCAGACAACTGTATGAATCAGAATAAACACACAAAATATTGACAACTTCTAAGTCCACAATCTATTTTTCCCACAATCAAGAAATTTAATTGCCTTTTATTCTGTCCCATAATATGCTTACTGTATTACCGTATTTTTCAGACTATAAGGCACACCAGATTATGAGGAGCATTAAGCAAAACAAAGCGGTCAGATAAGTCAAACTTTATTCAACTCATTCACAATAACTCTCAACATTATGCTGGTGAAGATTCTCAGTCGTCCAGGACATCATAAAATCAAAAAAGGCGTTCAATACAAGATCAACTGAACTCTCAACATTGTTCAGTTGTACCACATAAAATCAATTCAGGTCATTAAGCACAACCAGAATTGATACATAAGGTGCACTGGATTATAAGGCTCACTGTTGATTTTTGAGAAAATTAAAGCATTTTAAGTGCGTCTTATAGTCCGAAAAATATGGTACTTAAATAAATAATATTTTTTTATTTTTTTATTTACATAGATTGTTATTTACTATACAGTGTTTTTTATTTATTTACAGCGGTATTAATGAAATAAATCTAATGTTGAGGAATAATGGATATTTTGATAAAACCAGGCAAAATAATAATAATATATATATACCATACCATACCATACCATTTTATTTATAAAGCACTTTAAACAGGAACAAGTCCACACCAAAGTGCTGGACAAACAAACACGCAACAGGCAACACAGACAATGAAGTACAACACGAAAAACATAAAAACATTGCAGATCATAAATAAAACGATCCAATACAAATCAGCTGGCATTGAAAGCGATGGAGTAGTAGTGAGTTTTTAACCGGGATTTGAAAACTGAGAGGGAGGGGGCCTGTTTGATGAGCAGCGGTAACTCGTTCCAGAGTCTTGGGCCTGCTACAGAGAACGCCCTGTCACCCCTGCGCTTAAGGCGAGTTTCTGGAACTATTAAGAGTACCTGATCCTCTGACCTCAAAGCACGTGGAGGGACATATGGGTGTATCAGATCCGAGAGATAGGCGGGGGCGAGACTGTTCAGCGATTTGTAGACATACATGAGAATTTTGAATTGGATTCGAAGATGAACCGGTAGCCAGTGAAGGGAGGCCAAGACTGGTGTAATGTGCTCTCTTTTGCGTGTGCTGGTTAAAAATCGGGCAGCTGCGTTCTGAACCAGTTGTAATCGTGCAATGGTGGCTTGACTGACGCCAAACAGAAGTGAATTGCAGTAATCAAGCCTAGATGTAATGAATGCGTGAATCACTGTCTCCAGGTGCTTTTTGGATAATATGGGCTTCAGCTTAGACAGACGCCTCAGCTGGAAAAAACAGGATTTGACGATCATGTTTACATGACTGTTGAGTTTCATGGAAGGATCCATTATCACTCCCAGATTTGTGACTTTTTGTTTTTCGGACAGGGGTAGAGCAGAAAGGTCAATGCAGTGGTTCGAGGTTGTGTCATTGGGAAGGAACAATATGGCTTCAGACTTCTTATCATTGAAGCTTAAGAAATTTAAAGCCATCCAGTCCCTGATGTCAGCCAGGCAGTCGAGCAGAGGTTGAATAGAGCCTGTACCATTTTGTCTTAGGGGGAAGTAGATTTGACAGTCATCAGCGTAGAAGTGGAAGGGTATATTGTGTATACATATACATACATGTCATTGTATGTCATCCTTCAAATGGTTCTTATGATGTGCAGCACAGTTCAAATAATTCTGGTTTTATTATTTCATACTGCATTTTTACTTGATGGCGCCCATCAGAGATGGACCTATAAGTGCATTTAAGTTTTTAAGCATACATATATTTTTTGTTATTTTTACACTGAAAATAATGAGTTATTTCAAAAACCTTCTAGTCATAATAATAAAAAAAGATAGATCTGTTTATTACATTAAATCCACTTGATTTTCTCTGGATATAAACATTAATTTTTAATAAATGTGATAATTGTAACAATCAACACCTAAACGCTGGACTGCAGATTTTTCATTTTCATGTTTATTTTTTTTTGTGGCAGTGTAATGTTTATTTGAAATTGTGCACAATGATAACCACACATGCATTGTTGGCAATGTCAGATTTTTCTATCCAGAATATCATTAGTAACAGAATAAAGGACTGAGTTTTACGGCTGACAGTTAACTAAACGTCTGAGCCTGTAACCTGCACAGGATCAGATTATGAGCTCAACCTCAGTTACCACGGTGATGTAACGCTCAAAGAGAGCCTCCATCATCAGTCTATACTCTTTCAGGTCAACGTAGCTGACCAAGTGTGAAATCGTCATATTTTACCCCTCAGGCACTCTAATTTTATTCCACCGTCCAAAAACATGCATGTTAGGCCGGTAACTGATGGTTCTAAAGGGGCTTTGGTGCATGTGTGTGCATCAGTGCTTGTGTCACCGTGTTTGCCATATGATGGAGTGTAAACTGCCTCTGGCCTGAAAATTTAGGTCATGATCACAATTTTTAGTAAAATCGCGGGACTTTAATGGCTCTCCGGCCACAGCACATGGCTCATGCCCAACATGGAGCATTTCTGATGCTTAGCCTGCCCCCGTTTCATTAAGTCAGACAAATTCATAAATCTCTCTGGTTCCACTTTCCAAAACTCCTCCAATTAGTTTCCTTACCTCATCCACTCAGGTACAACCATAACAGGAAGAATCTTTGATGTGAAAGCAAACTTTTCTGTTTTTAAACTACCAGTACAAACTACAGCAATGCTCCTTATCCCACTACCCAATCTGGACATTAGGTATCACGAGAAGGTAATGATGAACTATTGTGAGGCAAAATCCAGTTTTTCTTTCTGATTAACGAGACTTTTCTGTCTTCCTGCGCGCAGTTCTTGTCCACTTACCCTATGTCTCACTTACGACAGTGTCAGTGGAAAGGCTTTCTGAGCACTTTAACATGTCTCTGTGCAGGAAACATTCTTTCTCTCTCATAAATGAAACAAATGGCACAGACAAGCAACTCACAGATAAAGCAGTAATCATCGCATGCATCCATTATTAAATCAAAGGTCTATCATTCTTTGATGTCTTGCTGCCTTTAATGCCAGAGTTTAGGCCAATAACAGGAAAAAGAAACACATTTTCTAATGGCATTTGTTGCATAACAGTTTTTTTTTAATAGTGTTATTACAGCCAACCTGAAACCTTGATTGATCTCTTTTTTTCCAGAATGCTGAAACTAAATCTGATTTTGAAGAGGAAAAACAAAGAGTGCACAATTACCATACTTTTCGCCGTATAAGTTGCACCTCTTTGCATGAACTTACATGCCCTGCGACTTATATATGGAAGTGATCTATACCCCCGCTATATTTGTAACCCAATTTTCGACTAAGATCTGACAATTTCATTAATTCTGAAAAATTCTGAAAATAATGAACACTAGCATTATTTTCGGCCGCTAGAGGGCCCTTGAGTAATATGGCAAGCCACGTGACTCATTAATAGGTAAAACTGGCTATCAATGCGACTTTTGGCTTGCCATACCAAGCCACCTTGGTCTCGCTCTGGAACTCCTGGAGCAAATATCAAATCAGCTTCATTTTGCCACATTGCCAAGTCAAATTCAGGTGATTTGACCATTAAAGTGTAAAGGCAAAGTTCAACTGAGACACACCTCTGATATGATGACGAGCAAACAAATATTGTTTTTATGTGGTTATGTTTTTAGGTGGTTATCTTTTTAAATTTTGAAGAAATGCACATAGTGAGTCCTCCCTCTGTGCACACCAGCAGCTGCAAATCGGCTTTTGAAATGCAGCTGATTTGACCGTTAAAGTGCATTTATTAAGGAAAAGTTCAACTGAGACACACCTTTGATATAATGTTGAGCAAACAAATAATTGTTTTTAGGTGTGAATCTTGTTAAATTATTGTTAAAGTCCTCCCGTGCATGCTCCCACGGCTACCATTTAGCAGCCAATCGATTTTTGGTACACCGGCCCACGTTTCTGCGTGGTCAGTGGTGACGCATAACAGATGCAACTTATACGAGGAAGCGACAAATTAATGTTTTTTTTCTACTTTATTAGACATATTTGGACTGATGCGACTTATACAGCGGTGCGATGTGTATGTCGGCAAGTACGGTAATTTACTGCAGAGAGGGAGGGAAAAAAAATAGAAAAGCTCAAAAAACGCAGGTTTTCCAGAGTGAAACGAGTCATATCCCAGCTCACAATAAATGATCTATGTCACTTTGAAATTTTCAAGCACAGACAGAACAAGAACAGCTTCTGGGGAAAGAATGACTTCTGAAGAAAAAACTGTTTTGTGTAGAACAAACACACGCCAGGTGTTTTTAATGCACCTCACTGAAAAACACTGAACAGTTTAATTGATCGTCAGTTTTCATACCGCCAAATTATGAAGCAATTGTTTACATCTAGATGATTTTTATTAAAATGATATTGTGCTTTGGTCTGTAAAATAGCTTTTGAATATTTTCACTAGGTGTGATACTGTGATACTTAGTGAGTTTAATGCCCATTGCTTTCAAAATACTCCCTCAATTGTGCCGTTTGTTTTTGCACAGTTGAAAGTGCCTCGACTAATTAACTAACATTAGTTTGTGATTAATTTGTTTTTCATAGACGTCGTAACATTCGCACAGTTTCCACATGAAAAGATTCATATCCTCCCTCAAATTTCCTGTTTTATATTACTAGTTCTGGGACTGATGAGTTGGAAGGCTTTTCAGTGATAAAGTATGAATTCCTTCACTTGACATGAAGAGATATGGCACATATTTCCTTCATTTATATTGCATCTTCAAATTGATTTATAAATAATGTAAAACATTTATTGAAAGAAAATAGATTTAAATGCTGGAAAGAGATTATTTTGTCCTTGACGACAAAATTAAGCATTTTTTATTGAGAATGTTTTGGTTCTTTCATCATGTTTGAAGGTCTTTTCTTTATTATTTTTTATATGAAACGACCTAAGAATAAAGTCACTTAGTAAAATAAGGTCATAAATATGTCAAAAATTGCTCAAATGTAAAATTTATTTGAAAAATAACAGAAGACAATTGAGTTTAACCCTTGTGTTGTCCTGCGGGTCAAAAGTGACCCGCTACCATGTTTAGCTATAGAAAAAATACCTTAAACTATATTTTTCCAACTTGAAATTTTATGACTTTTCCTAAAGTGACCCCATCATTACAAAAAGTGATACTTTGTTTTTGTCTAGGTTTACATGTGGGCTGTACACCACTAGGGTCCAAAGATCGTCCTATGGGTCATTTTTGACCCGTGAATTATAAAGGCATTTAAACACCAGAAAAAAGTTCAAAGGCCACACACAAACTCTCTCTAACACCCCCCCCCACACACACACACACACACACACGCACATACACACATCAAAGACACTAGAACTTGCATTTGACCTGCACCTGCACTCTTGATCTGCAGCTAACCCCTCACATCACACAAGCTGCCAAGCAAAACAAAAAAACAAACTAAGAAATAATAAAGGCTGCAGCTGGGTCAGTCAAAAGAAAAAGGTGCCAGTTCTGCCCCTGGAAGAAGGACTGCAAGACAAAAGCTGTGTGCTGCACATGTGAGAAACACATCTGCAAAGCCCATTCTCACGTTCACACATACTGCCTTCTTCTTCTTCTTCTTCTTCTTCTTCTTCTTTCGGCTTTTCCCTTTTCAGGGGTCGCCACAGTGAGTCATCCTCCTCCACCTCACTCTGTCCTCACTCCAACTACCTCCATGTCCTCTCTAACTGCATCCATATATCTCCTCTTTGTCTTTTTCCTGGCAGCTGCATTTCTAACATCCTTCTACCAATATACCCACTGTCCCTCCTCTGGACATGTCCAAACCATCTCAGTCTGGCCTCCCTAACTTTATCTCCCAGTTGTTCAACATGTGCTGTACCTCTGATGATCTCATTCCTGATCTTATCCATCCTTGTCACTCCTAAGGAGAACCTCAGCATCTTCATTTCTGCTACTTCCAGTTCTTTCTCCTGTCTTTTTGTCAATGACACTGTCTCCAGACCATACAACATAGCTGGTCTCACCACTGTCTTGTAAACTTTTCCTTTGACCTTTGCTGACACCTTTTTGTCACAAATCACTCCTGAAACTTTTCTCCATCCACTCCATCCTGCCTGGACTCTCTTCTTCACCTCTTTACCACATTCCCCATTTTCCTGGACAGTGGACCCCAAGTACTTGAAGTCCTGCACCTTTGTGACCTCTGCTCCTTGTAGCCTCACTGTTCCACCAGCCTCCCTCTCATTCACACACATGTACTCTGTCTTACTACGGCTGACTTTCATTCCTCTTCTTTCAAGTGAATACCTCCACCTCTCCAAGTTCTCTTCCACCTGTTCCCTGTTCTCACCACATATCACAATGTCATCTGCAAACATCATAGACCATGGGGATTCCTGCCTGACCTCATCTGTTAGTCGGTCCATCACCAGAGCAAACAAGAAGGGGCTCACATACTGTCCTACATGTGATAAATATAGTAGAAGTTGAAAATTGTTCACAAAATCAAGCAACATTTTGTTTTTTTGTTGTGTTATGAGAGAAGTATTTTTATAATTCACTTCCTAAAAAATATTTAAAAAATAAACGTGACAAAAAAGTTCCAGATTGTTGACTGTTTTTTCCCTTTCAATATAAATAATTCAGAAATAATTACTTTACATTTATATAATAGCCATAATAAACCTTTACTGTGTAAAATAAAACTGTTTTGACAGTTGGTTTGTGGTAAAAAAAAAAGTGTAATACTGTTAACTGGTGATTGTCTTTTTGTATTGTGTAACAAAAATACATGATAAAAAAATATTAAAAAAATAAATAATTGAGATGCATTGATAAATAGGTTGTTTCATCATGGAAAATGGATTTTGGATTTAAAGTTCAATAAAGCTGCTTTATTTTGGGTCTTTGGTAGTGCGGGTCATTTTTGACCCGTAGGACAAGGGGAGTAAACAGAATGTTAAGATCGCACAAGGGTTAAATAATGTTTCATCTTATATTTTCTGCACATTGTGTTTTAGTCATTCTTGTATCAAAACAATTAGCTTTATCAAGCGCTGGATACTATGACTACTTTATTGTGTCTTTTAAAAGTATAAAAGTAACAAAATCTTTTTTTTTTTTTAACAACAAATACTTTCCTGGAAACATGTTAACTCCAAAACGTTGCCGTCTTTAAATCTGCATCTGCATATTCGCCCTATTTTTGTCTTCTAACAGCTACTATTAGCTTCCAACTAGCATTTTCTGCCTTTTTTTAACCACTATTCATTCAACCTTTATTTATACAGGTTAATCCCGTTGAGCCTCGGGGACTCATTTACAAGAGAGAGAGATGGTTTTTTTAACAGAGTTATGACAACAGTGGATAACAACGACAATAGACAATCATAAAAAGAGGCATACATTTTTTGAACAAGTTGAAATAAAATGGCAACGAAAAGGACAGTCAAAAGGAAAAAGTAGTGGAAAAAAACCTGCTAGATTATAAGGTGGTATAGAAAACTAAAAACAGGAACATGTCTGCATTCTTTTTGCAGGAACTTAACAGATGTTTGAAGCCACTTAGCGAGGTCAAGGTCGAGAGCTTCACATATTTTTGTAAGATATTCCAGGAGACAGGAGTGGAGTAGAAGGCCCTTTTGCCTAGTTCAGTCCTCACTGAGGGGACACTGCATGTAATAATGTCCTGAGAGCGCACACTGATGCACTCACGCAGAGACATGTAGGAGGAGATGTATGAAGGCAGCAGACCAAGAAGTGATTTAAAGATGAAAAGTGAGAGAGTCTATGTGAAGCTAATGATGTCCAGTTAACCAGTGAATACAGGGTGCAGTGGTGGGTACGGTTGTTACAACCAGTTATGAATCTTAGAGCACCGTGATAGACATCAACCAACATCTGCAGGGTGCTTGTAGGAGCGTTCATGTAGAAAATGTCACCGTAGTCAATGGAGGGAAGGAAAGTCACAGCTACAAGGTGTTTCCTATCGTTCAGAGTTAAACAGGATCTATTTCTGAAAACTAACCCAGTTTAACTTTCAGTTTCCTTACTAGGTTTTCCACGTGGAGCTTAAAAGAGAGATACGAGTTGACCAGGACACCCAAATATTTATAGGAATTGACAAACTCAATAGGGACACCATTTGAGGATAAAACCAGATGAAAAACAGCTGGGACTGACTTCCTGTTTGAAAAAAGCATCCCTTTGGTTTTATCAGCGTTTAGGACAAGTTTGAGACAACAAATCTGACTGGATGATGTATGACTGAGGATTTTACCTAGGTTAATGCTAAATTTAAACAGCTTCCTTGCTACTATTAGTGCACTTGAGTGTCCTGAAAGGCACTTTTAAATAAAATTATTATTATTAGCTTCTAGTTGATTATTTAAAAAAAAAAGTTAGCTTTTCAGAACTTTAGCTGCATTAAGCACTTGGCATTCAAACACACATATCTATCCATCCATCTTATTATTTATATAAATACTAAATTACATTGGTAATATAATAATGGGAAAGAATGCATATATATCTGACACAAAAGCATTTGGGCAATGATTAAGGAAAAACACTTTGTATTAGCAAGACATGCCATGGCTGAAAAAAAAAGCATCACAAAATTGAATAATAACTGATCAGATGGCGTTGCGAGGCTTCACAGACATGTTCCTCTCTCCGTGATGGCAAACACAATAGATGCTGAACCGCTTCATTCAGTACACCGAAACAAAGTAAACCTTGGGGTGACACCACATGAAAAGTTCAAACCTCTCTAGAATCATCAGGATTCATCACCCCGGTCATATGAATGCCTCTATTGTATTACTCCAACCACTGTGGTCCAGTTCAGAGGACCGACTGTTGAGTGCACCATCACTCTGATCCTTTGAGATATGCAGCTGTGTATTACTTTCTAATCTATCACATGCTCTGTTACAGGCAAACCTCATAGTTTTGCATGAATTATTAGGCATCAACATATGAACTGAAATCAAATTTAGAAAAAAAGTGTCATGCTTATGTGTGTATAAATGCATGTATATTCGTGCTTATGAGTATAAATAAACAGTCAGCTCAAGTAAATGTGTATCTAAAAGTAGAGTATAGAACTGTCTAAGAATATTAAAGCTATGGTATATCAATCAATCAATATCTTGGTAGGAATTCAGATGACCTCTTTCATGTCTGAGTTTGACACTGAAATCATTTTGTGCTGAGGAGGGACAGAGTTAAAGCTGTTTTGGTCAAGCCTTGAGAATAAGGTTATAACTGATCTCATATGATTATGTGAGGCCTCATCAGAGATAAATAGCACTAACAGAATGTGTTCAGAACAACTGCCGGCTACTTCCACATCAAATGTTAAAATTCACTGAGATTCAGGCGTCTTCATCCAGACTGAAGTTGAATACCTGGTGGACATCTTGAATTTGTTTTTTCCCAAACTTGATCAAGTTTTAGATGAACAGCTTATGATTACTTTCTGTGTTTTATTGAAATTTACTCAGTTGTTCATCAAATAATTCACTAACAGTTAATCAGGATTCACTCTAACCTTTAATGCCAAATATTTGGGTAAAGATGTTGCTCTAAATGCAGAACTTAAAGAATAATGTTGTGATCCATTCTTAGATGCTATCATGCTATCACATTAAAGTTCCGCCGGATCTTTGTAACACCGACTGAGTTATAGTGTTCGTTGGTCAGTTTGCCGTCATAGTTATCTTAATTTGAGTTTACTCTGTTTAGTTGTAGATATAAATCTGATGATTGCTTTCTGAATGTCTCATTTAAGTCTACCCAGTTGTCCATGATATAAATTTGCCAGTCAATCATGGCTGGCTCAGATAGTCAAGAACAAAAGTTTTTTTTTTTAAAAAGGTCTGCACAAACAAAAGTAAAAAGAAAAAAGCTGAATATCAGCAGCTGCGGCTGCCAGACTTTCACTATAAAACAGTGTGCTTTCTGTATGTTGTCTGGTATTTTCTGTATCCTTGTGTTTCAAGTAGGGATGCACCGATCTACATTTTTTAGACTTCCGATCCAATCCCGATACCAAAACCTGAATATTGGTCGATACCGATACTGTTCTGACATCATCATTAGTGATTTTACATGAGGCTGAATAATCTCCTCTCTACAGGCAAGTACAAGTTATACAAACATATGCATGTTTGTCCAAAAAGGCAGCTTGAGGTACGTTTTATTAATGATGGATATGTTTCAAAGTTAGAATTAAATCCTGCTAGCACAATTCATAGCTTTAAAGTCAGAGTCAGTCAGAGAGTTTTATTGTCATACACAACACATGTGGTACATGTGGTGGAACAAGATTATGTACACAGAGTCCCAGTTATATCTCACAATAAAATGTAAAAGAAAAACAGCAATAAGATCTGATATGAACCAAGAAAAACATCAACTAAATATACACAAAGCATAAAAACAATATGCAGAATTGGATATTAAAGTGGTTAAATTGCTTCAAACATCTGCTAAATGCATGGATATTAATACTTTGGAACAATATGAAATTATCACAGTCTTTAATCAAATTTTTATTTTTTCCACATGCATTCAATTTTACAACAGTTTGGTGGAAGCAAGAGATTCTAGTCCAGAAAGCACCTGTTAACTGTGGTTTCAGGCATTTGGTCAGTTGAGAAGAAAACTAAATTTTAAACATAGGTCTTCATTTATTTATTTTTTGTAAGCCCTTTTGTGATAGGGAAAAAGTAATTCCAATGAAAGACTGCAGCTGATGAAACCTGCATGCCACATAATGGGATGCTCATATGTAAAATTTACACATTTTACCGTCTCTGACACACAACTCTTGGCTTAACTCATTTAAATGAGCTCACAACAGAAACCCTGATTACTGCACTGCAGCTATTATTATCAGCTGTGTCAGGTTAGCAACCCTTGCTTCACCATTTTCCTTCCAAAATGTGCAAATGTGAGTGTCGTTTACAGAGTGCCTGCTAGTGAATGACGCTAACCACATGTGAAGACACTGACAGGAGAAAGAGGAGGTAATTGTGATCTTGTCACATTATAATTTTAAGATTCGGGACTCATGCAAGCAACTAGACTAATTATTAAATGTAGAAACAACCAGTTTTACCTCAAGGTAATTATCCCAACTTTATAATCATTAGTATTTTTTTCTTCTTCCATTAATCTTCACTCACATTTGCATTTCCATCCAAATTGATAGAACTTGACATGCGGAAATTTTTTTTTGTCAAATCGGGCCACAATAGTTGTCAGTCAGATTGGCAATTCAAACAAAGAAAAAAGTGAGACAGAGGATGTGTACACAGCATAAAGATGTATTATAAACAGCTCATCCTTTCGGCTGTGTAAGGGTGTAATTAATTGTCACAGAAAACCATCGTGTGCGCCTTCAGAGCTGAATAAGAACAAAAAAAAACAAAGGCATAACCGAACTAGTTGTCTCCAATATTGGGTATTACTCGCCATGCTCACAGAATCACTAATGAACTTCATCCTCTTTCATGCTAATGGTTATCAGGGTGAATTCATTCCCTTGGTCTTTGTATGTAATTATTGATTTTTCCAAGAAGGTGGGGTGTATAAAGCCCAATAAACAGCAGGTAATTAGTATTTCTGGACCTTTGGCAGGATAATGTTCTGTGTTGCTGCTATTTGTATGCATGAAGGCAGAGAATGTGAGAATTATTTTCACGCTGAACGATAATACAGACCACAAAGAGCTGCTACCTGAAGCTTGGTTTTATCTCCGCTCTAACAATTAGAATTTACAACTGGACATGGCAAATGTTTAAAAAAAATAACAACAACAAGAAAGACAATCCTCCATGAGAATAGATGTGGAGCAAGAAAG
This sequence comes from Garcialebias charrua, assembly GCA_038048925.1. Taxonomy (NCBI): domain Eukaryota; kingdom Metazoa; phylum Chordata; class Actinopteri; order Cyprinodontiformes; family Rivulidae; genus Garcialebias; species Garcialebias charrua. Next base: position 20,855 of record JBBPBX010049050.1, read on the forward strand.
AGCTCTTTATTCCTTGGTGTGAGTATACGTGGGAAGGAACGTTGTTTCATTTTTAGCCATCATACCTGCATTATTCTCATTATAATGATTCATCTGCAGCTTTTCGAGAAATACAATGTGTGGGCCCTTGTTTCCCAGAGGATAACTGGTACAAATTAAATGTAATCTAGCAAGCAGGCTTCCATATTCATGCACTCATACCTTGTTGGCATCGTAGTTTAAGTGATGCGAGCAGAAGAATGTGCAGAGAAAAAATAGAATTGTGTTTTCTTTCAGGGAAAATCTGGATCTGAACTTGTTGCATAATACAGAATCCACTGCAATGAGGGCAGTTTTATGGCTTTTAAATCAATATTCTTGTCAGTTTCTGGTAAAATAGGAAATGGGACCTCTCATTAAAAAAATAATAATACATTTTGGACAATTCTGAAACCAGGTTTTGTTTCATAGGTTGCTGAAAATTTGTAAAAAATGTTGTTCTATATCAGAAATAATTAACTTTTCAGGTAGATATTGAGAAATATTTCAGTCACTGAGTTAATCAAGTATAATTTCAACCAAAGAATGATATTTTACTTAATTTATGTTTTCAACGACGACGACGATCTGAATATAAATTGTATTTTCCAAAAATCTAGGTTTGTACTACTAACCAAAAATTATGATAAATGAACCAATATTTTTCATTCATTCATTCAACCTTTATGTATACAGGCTAGCCTCGTTGAGCCACGGGGACTCATTTACAAGAGGGACCTGTCTCATTCACACCCAGGGTCAATTTAGAGTTACCAATCAGCCTAACATGCACAATATTTATAAAACTTATTCAATCATTATTGGATTGGCATCTACAATTGAATACCCTTTGTACTTTACACATTTCAAGATTGGCTAACACAACCAAGTGATATTTGGAAACACAAAAAAGGCTATACCAACCGGAAAAGGGTGGATTGCTCTCTTCGGGTCGAGGGTGAGGTCCTGCCTCAAGTGGAGGAGTTCAAGTATCTCGGGGTTTTGTTCATGAGTGAAGAAAGAATAGAGCATGAGATTGACTGATGGATTGGTGCAGCATCTCCAGTATTGTGGACTCTGTGCTGGTCCATTGTGGTGAAGAGGGAGCTGAGCTGTAAGGCAAAGCTCTCTGTTTACCGACCAGTCTATGTTCCTACCCTCACCTATGGTCACTAACTGTGGTAAGGATGCTCCCTGGGCGTCTCCCTAGGGATATGCTTCGGACATGTACAACTGGGAGGATACCCAGAGGAAGACCCAGGACACGCTGGAGAGACTAGTTGGCCTGGGAACGCCTTGGGATCCTCCCAGAAGAGCTGGAAGAGTCGGCTGTGGAGAGAGAGGTCTGGGCCTCCCTGTTCAAGCTGCTGCCCCCTCAACCTGACTTTGGAATAAGTGGAAGGATGGAAAAAGGGCTATACCACAGTCAATTACTCAGATATTGAGATAATATTATTTGTGGTAGTAGCTGAGCATTATCCTCTCAACATTGAATTGTGCAGCATCTTTTTTTTTTTAAATATTGGCAATACCTTTTCATGTTGAACCTGTTTGACCCGTTCATAAACCACAGGGTGGGTTTAAGGCAATTTTCAGAAAGTAATATATGGATGTACATCCATGATTGGTAAACTTCTGAATTCAACCAAATTCAAAATGGCCATCACAGCCAATTGGTCTTATCCTATGGAAAAATGGCAAGAGTCGTCCAAAACACATACTGCAAGTAAATCATGCAAGATTAAAGGAGACATGAGAACAAGATTGCACATTGTATTATTTTCAAGGTTTGTTTAGGAAGGTTACAACTCCATTGTTTCTCAGCATGAGGCGATTGTTGAATAAACGACCTTGGGCAGTGGGCAGTTCTTCAAGGAATATGAGGCCTTGAATGAAGAAATAAGTTGCCAACTTAAGAAACTTTTTTTTCAAACTCATGTCTTCTTAGAATAGTTGCTAATTAATTTTCTTTCAAATTACACATTCATTATTCTGTTCAGTTTCCACCCTAGCTGTGCAACTATTATGCACGATCAAAATGTGTGACCTTCTGTGTTGCAAATCAGCAGCCATCTTGCACGTTCATTGCATTTTCTGCTGCACAAGACAGGTTTAATACATTTCTGTCTCACTGTGTGCAACATTTTGCTGAATGCCTGGTTAATTATAGCTTTGAATGTTGCCACAAATTATTTTGCTTTGTTGCCAGCTTTAAAAAAGGTGGGAGAGTGTGAGTCACAGAACAATTTAGAACCATTATTTTCAGTTTGTTGACCAGAGATATCAACCTAGAAGTCATATCTGTTAAGGGTTGTGTTCTTTTTTTCTTTTGTTTAATAAATTATTATGGCACAGTTGTGTGAAGAAAAAAAAAAAAGAGTGGAGGTACAGTAGTTTTAAATATCTTTATCTTTTTCTTGTGGAACAAAAACAGTAATCTTGTTTCTAATCTATTAACGTTAACAATGTTCGGAGCACTGATTCTGAAACCCTTTGTAGGTGGGATGCACAATCACACTATTGTCAGGGTATTTGTTGCTCAATTCTTTTGGAAGTCTTCCTTGTAGTATTTCCTTTAGGGCAGCAGACACTTATGAACCAAAATCCAATTTTGAACAGCATTTCATGCAGAGTAAAATGGAAAACTGATTTGTGCAGGTTGGTGGAGCATCACCTCTGCTGACAGAGCAAAGATGACCTGCGTTGGGCTGGAATAATACAACAGACTTCCATGAAATATAACATGCCATTAATGGACATTTGCTGTGGATCAGTCACTTCAAAATGTCAACACATCTAGGCGACCGCTTTCATTTTATTTATTTATTTATTTATTTCTCTCCCCACCCTCATATTCAGTCCTGGCAGAGAGGCAACACAGGGTCACTGTTAAGAGAGCCCCTGCAGGGATGCATGCGTATGCATCATTCATGGGCTTGTGACAACACACGCACACAAATATTTCTGCAAGCAGGAACATTACATTAGCTTGGGAGACTCTGTGTAAAACAAATATTTGTAGATTCAAACTGTTCTAAACTCTGTTAGACCCGTAATGCATCTACAGTAAAGCAGCTGCCAAAAACATTTGAGGTACTGTATAAGCTTTAGATTTCAGAAGAAACGTCTAACCACATCTCAATAAATCAAACTTTATTGTTAGATGGGAAATACAAAGTAGCTTTTGAAACGCATACGTTTATGGATTGATTCAATGCAATACACCAGCACATAAACTCCCCCCCTCTCCTGATGGCCAGGTGCTGACGCTGTCCTCAGACAGCGTAAGGCGATCATTCATCAAGATTAACGCCCGGAAGGCCTCTGGTCCTGACAACATACCTGGTCGTGTGCTGAAGGACTGTGCAGGGGAACTCGCAGCGGTCTTCACGGACATCTTTAACATCTCACTGAGCCAGGCCATCGTCCCCACCTGTTTCAAAGCCACCACCATCATCCCTGTCCCAAAGAAGGCAACGCCCGCATGCCTCAATGACTATCGCCCAGTAGCACTCACCCCCATCCTGATGAAGTGCTTTGAACGGCTAGTCATGAAAAGCATCACATCTGTCCTCCCTGACTCCCTGGATCCCTTCCAATTTGCATACCGACCTAATCGCTCAACCGACGATGCCATCTCCTCTGCCCTTCACACAGCTCTCACACATCTGGACACGAAGGACTCCTATGTTAGAATGTTGTTCATCGACTTCAGCTCGGCATTCAACACCATCATCCCCCAACAGCTCATCCTTAAACTGGACAGTCTGGGGCTGAATACCTCAATGTGTAACTGGCTGCTAGACTTCCTGACTGGGAGACCACAGACAGTACGAGTCGGGAGTAACACATCTAGCACCATCACATTGAACACAGGGGCCCCACAAGGATGTGTACTGAGCCCCCTTCTATTCACCCTGCTAACACACGACTGCACACCATCATACAGCTCCAACCACTTCATCAAGTTTGCGGACGACACAACAGTGGTGGGTCTCATCAGCAACAACGATGAGACGGACTACAGGAACGAGGTGAGCCGCCTGGCCTTGTGGTGCGGACACAACAATCTCACTCTCAACGTGGAGAAGACAAAGGAGATTGTTGTGGACTTCAGGAAGAAGGATGCCCAACATGCCCCTCTGACCATCAACAGCACCGCAGTGGAGAGAGTAGACAGCACCAAGTTCCTGGGAGTGCACGTCTCAAAGGACCTGTCCTGGAGCAGGAACACTGCAGCACTGGCAAAGAAGGCTCACCAGCGTCTCTACTTTCTCCGCAAGCTGAAAAGGGCTGGAGCTTCAACCCCCATCATGAGCACCTTCTACAGAGGTGCCATAGAAAGTGTCCTGACCAGCTGCATCACTGTGTGGTTTGGTGCATGTACTGCATCCTGCCGCAAGAGCCTCCAGCGCATTGTGAGAGCAGCTGAGAAGATAGTCGGCACCTCCTTCCCCTCACTGCAGGACTTACACAGCAAACGCCTCACTCGGAAAGCCCACCGCATGGCAGGTGATCCCACACACCCACTACACAGCCGCTTCAGACTGCTGCCATCAGGGAGGAGACTGAGGAGTCTCCAGGCTCGAACCAGCAGACTGAGAGACAGCTCTGTTCATCAGGCAGTCAGGATGCTAAA
>JBBPBX010049051.1:12366-25511 GCA_038048925.1 Garcialebias charrua
ACTGGTCTGAAATTAGAGAGAGCTGTAGGATCTAGGCCTGGTTTTTTGAGAAGAGGCCTGACCACAGCGTGTTTGAAAGCAGATGGCACAAAACCTGAAGATAGACAGCTGTTAATAAATGACAAAACACAAGGACCAATTACATCAAAGGATTGTTTGAACATTTTAGAGGGAATGATGTCCAGAGAACAGTTAGTTGGTTTCATCTGCTGAACCACCTTGGTGAGGTTAGGCAGTGAGACCAGGTCAAATTGGTCAAAAACAGCGGTGGTTATTGCAGACGCACATGATTGGACAATGTTTGATGGGCTGACAATGTTCTGCCTGATAGAGTCTATTTTGTTGACAAAATAGCTCTGAAAGTCGTCACAGGTAGACTGTGTGGCAGTTTTCAGAACATTGACAGATGGATTGATAACAGACTGGAGTGTGCTGAAAAGCGTCCTCGGCCGGTTGGAGCTGGTGGAGATTAAATTGGAGAGGTACTGTGATTTGGCCTGTTTCACAGCATTATGATACTCACAGAGACAGTCTCTCAGTATTCCCTGAGACACATGAAGCCGGTCGCGCTTCCATATTCGCTCTGCTTTTCTGCAACGTTGTCGAAGAGCTCGCGTCGTTTCGTTGAGCCATGGGGGTGGTTTGTTCTTTGAAGATGCCTGTTTGAGAGGAGCGATGGAGTCCAAGATCGTCGTGCAGGTGTGATGGAAGGAGGTGATGAAGTCCTCAGGATGTAGAGATGGGTCCAGGCTGACAGCAGAGCAAAATTCAGTGCTCTTAAAGGCATCAGTGAACTGACTTGGAGTGGTGATGGAGCGGCAGAGACGTGCTGGGAGAATAGCCTTCGGTGCAAGAGAGGTGAAAAATTCAAATAATATGGGAAAATGGTCTGAAATACAGGTGTCCAGGATCTCCACAACAGGTATTTGAAGGCCGTGGGAGATAATTAAATCCAGTGTATGACCCTGGCTGTGTGTGGGCCCCGAGACCGACTGCGACAGGTTAAAAGAGTCCAGGAGGTCCTGAAACTCACATCCAAGCTGATTACTTGGGCAGCAGGTGTGCACGTTGAAGTCCCTACAGAAAAGCCAAGAGTCAAACTTTGGCAGTAGGTCAGCCAGTAGTTCAGAAAACTCACTGAGAAAGTTTTTATTGTATTGTGGAGACCGATAAAAGAGGCCACACAGCAGAGGTTTAGCAGATTCCAGCATAAAAAACATGCTTTAAAAACTGGTGTAGTTTTTCTGAGGCAACAAACGGCATTTGAACGCCTCCTCATTGAAGACTGCAGCCAGCCTCCCCCCCTCTTCCAGACCCACGCGGAGCGCTCAGGTGGGCGTAGCCATTTGGGAGAAGCTCAGAGAAGCAGCTGTTGTCTCCAGCTTTTTGCCTAGTTTCAGTAATCAAAAACAGATCCAGACGATGAGTTGAGATCAAATCACTTAATATAAAAGTTTTATTTGTGATCGATCTGGCGTTAAACAGTGCTGTACGGGTTGGAACGCAGCCAGTTACGTCACTCTCAGCTCGAGCGAGCGGGCGGAGGTTCTGTTTAACGCAGCCTCGCTTCACAGTCCTCACCGGGGGACAAGATGGATACTGATCGCTGGCGTCATGATTGATAGCAACAAGGCATCTGTGGCGGCGAGTGAAAGAACGGCGGACATCAAAGACGCTGAATTCAGGAGGTAAGTCAGCCGTCGGCGTGTTGTGAGACGAGAGATACTTTTTAAATCTCACCAGCACGCCTGCCCTCGTTCCGCGTCTTCTGCGCCGCTTGTTGCGTGGCAGCGTGGTCGCGTTGCGTTGTAGGTACGCTGGTACAGACGCCAAGAAAGGTGGAGGTGGAGGAGGCTTGAAATGTCCATAATTGCCAGTAGCCGGTGTGTTGATCAGCGAGTCTTGGAGACTTAGAAGAGTTGAGCGATCATAGACCAGGAGCGAGGATGCATCGTCGATGAAAAAAAGGCAGAACACGAACAACAGTAAAAAGTTCAGGAGAGGAGTTAGATAGCAAGCCATGACAACCGGCGCCATCTTGAATTTACACCTCCAGATGCAGGAAGAAGGCCACCTGCATCATGAAAGACCCCACTCACCCAGCACACACACTTTTTGCTCCACTCCCTTCAGGAAGGAGGTTGAGGAGCATCAAGTGTAGAACCACTAGACTGAGGAACAGCTTCTACCCTGAGGCTGTTAGACTCATGAATAAATAAATGATAAGAATAAACACTGCAAAATATCACATCATGTTGTTGTTGCTGCTGATCTGTTTCATGTTGCTGTGTTCATTCGTGCCCATCTGCTCACACAGACTCATGTTCGTGCTGCTGTTTGAAGTAATGTTTTTCTATGATATTAGTGCTTAGTGTATTTTTAGTTGATGTTTTTCTTAGTTCATATCTTAGATGTTATTACAGTTTTTCTTTTACATTTTATTGTTGGATGTAACTGGGACCCTGTGTACATAATTTTGTTTCATCACATGTACCACATGTGGTGCAAATGACAATAAAGATTCTCTTACTCTGACAGTAATGGACATTTTCACAGCCATTGTTGCGTTCACTGCACAGCTCCGTTAACTTTCACTGCAGCAGAACTGTAGATCCACTGGATTTGGTTTGGAACATCACGTCTAACAGTCTGTGAACAAAACGCTGCTGACAGTTTGTCCCTGGCCGAACCAACACTAACAAAGTACCACATAATAAAGATTAGTTCTAATCTGTGCTGTGACTCCCACCACAGAGCAGGAAGTGACTGCAGCTCAGGTGTAAAGAACATTTAAGACATGGCTTTCCTGGTGAGGAATGGGATCTCTCTGGAGAGGAACATTAAAATATTTATATTTCCAAGCGCAGTTTGCTCCAACATAAGGACACACTGGAATAAAGAGAAAAAAAAGATGGAGGCTGATCAGTGGTTTTCTTCATGAGATATCCTTTAAAAAATCTCCACCTTTTGGCATATGTTGAAGTAGAATATACACTCCACCCCAACACTTCTATATATCTACTGTATAGGCAGACAATATATTGTTTTTCTACTAATGTACAGTAGATAACCAATTCCCCGAAATTCCATACTTTTCCATTTTACTGAGAAGTATACAGGTAGTCCCCGACTTTCGACGGAGTTCCGTTCCTATGTGGCGTCATAAAGCGGATTTCGACGTAACTCGAAACATACGTCCAAACTGCACCTTATACGTACAGAACTGTATTTTACCAAGCACTTAGTCTATCCTAACAGTACCCTACATAATCATCAAAAAACACATACATTTAGGAGCCATAATGAAGGAAAAAAGAGTTAATTTCCTACTGGAATGCTGGTGAAGCCGTTTTCCTTCGTCCATCCGTCCCTTCTCTGTATTCTCCATTCGTTTACGTTGTAAAATCGCCATCCATAAAACAGCTACTTTTCCACAGCTGCTGCCTGTCCAGCTTGCTCCAACAAGTTTTGTTTTGTTTTTTAAATGTCCAGAGGACCAGACTTAGCTTTTTTTAGAGAGTACAGGGCAAGCTGTAGCCTCCGCAACTAACTGGTATGCTGGTGAAGCCGTTTTCCTTCGTCCCTCCGTTGTATTCTCCATTGCGTTTACGACGTAAAACCACCGTTCAGCTCCCAGCTCATGTATCTGAGCGTAGCAACCTCTGATCGGACACTGTCCGTCCAAAGCTGGCTGCCTGTCCAGCTTGCTTTTCCAGAGCTTTACATTAAGGTTTGTTAGCATGTTAGCTCATTGTTCCTCCAAGCTCTGCAGCTGCCTGTAGTTTTCCATTGCTTTGCGCGGTCCAGAGCTTTACAGTAAGGTCTATTAGCATGTTAGCTCGTCCCTCCTCGTTGGTCTGCCAGTCCAAACAATAAGGTCTGGCCCTGTAGCTTCTCCGTCAAGCTACTGCTTCTGCTGTCAAAACCGGAAGGAACTCGGAACTCGGCTTTGAAAATAAAAAAATTCAAAATGATTTATTTATTTATTTTTAATGGAGATGCATGACGTAACCACAAAATGTCGTAACTCGAGACCATTGTAACACGAGGACTACCTGTATTAGGATTTATAGTATTGAGAGCTGTCTTTATATCAATAAAATATTACCGATAATTTATTAATTAAAATTTTAAACTGGAAAATATTAAAAGAAACTGGGCCTGGTTCAACAATTTTAGCTGTTTTAAAGCATGTTCCTGCTCTGGAGAACATAAAAAAACACAGATATCAAGCATCACATCACATTAATAGACACACTGACATGCCACATTACAAAAAATACAAGAATGGCAGCATTTGTACGGCAGACACCTAACGGTGATTGCAAAAGAAGGTGTCCAACAGATGACATGCATACCATACCATACCATATTATTTATAGAGCACTTAAAACAGCAACAAAGCCAACCAAAGTGCTGTACAAACAAACAAACAACAGGCAACACATAGGCAACATACAAAATGAAGTTAAAAAAAACAACAGAATATAGACATAAAATCGTTGCAGATAATAAATATAATGACCAAACACAGATCATCTGGTGTTGAAAGCAACAGAATAGTAGTGAGTCTTTAAACAGGATTTAAAAACTGAGAGGGAGGGGGCCTGTCTGATGAGCAGAGGTAACTTGTTCCAAAGTCTTGGGCTTTGCTACAGAGAAGGTCCTGTCACCTCTGCGCTTAAGACGAGTTCCTGGAACTGTTAGAAGTAACTTGTCTGCTGACCTCAGAGAACGTGGTGGGACATACGGTTGTAACAAAACAGAGATCGACGAGGGTGAGACTGTTCAGCAATTTGTAGACATATAAATGGCCTGAGGGCCGAGATGGTGTAGAGGCAGGGCAGCCGGCTCAGGACCGGAAGGTCCCTGGTTCGATCCCCGGTCATTGCATACCTCGTTGTGTCCCTGGGCAAGACACTTAACCCCAAGTTGCTCCCGGTAGGACTGGTTGGCGCCTTGCATGGCAGGCTACCGCTACCGGTGTATGAATGTGTGTATGAATGGGTGGATGGCTGGTACTGTGAAGTGCTTTGGGGCCCCTCATAGGGGGCTGGAAAGTACTATATAAGTAAGCTCCATTTACCATTTACCATGTAAGAGAATTTTGAACTTGATTCGAAGATGCCAGTGCAGGGAGGCCAAGACTGGTGTAATGTGCTCTCTTTTGCCTGTACTGGTTAAAAATTGGACTGCTTCGTTCTGGACCAGTTGTAGTCGTGCAATGGTGGTCTGACTGATACCAAACAGGAGTGAATTGCAGTAATCAAGCCTAGATCTAATAAATGCATGTATTACTGTGTCCAGGTTATTTTTGGATAATATGGTCTTCAGCTTAGACAGTCGCCTCAGCTGGAAAAAAACATGAGTCTTCTTAAAAAGTGGGAATGTTGAGATGGACTTTATATGTTGTGGAATGTCATTCCATGCTTTAGTAGAAACAGAAAAAATGATCTCTGGCCATAACAGTTTTTAGAGGCTGGTAGTGGCAAGTGTCCATTTGTAGCAGCTCTAGTCGAGCGACCAAGTCCATAATTGGTTTTAGGCATCAAAGTAGAAAGAGATCCATTACTGACACCATGAAAAACCTGAAAATACAATTTAATACTGCTGTGTAGAACATAGTGCTGGACAATAATTCAATATCGATATATCTCGCAATATACTTTTATTCAATAACGATGATATTAATTTTAAGCATATTTTCGATATTTCGATAGGATTACAGCGTTTCACTGACGCTTTTCTTTTTCTGTTTGGGTTGAAGCGGCAGCTTCAGTTTCAAACCGGACAGAAAAAGCTGCGACACAACTACGTAAGTGCTTGGTGACGTAGAAGTTACGCAGAGCTCGAGTCCAGAAGGCGTTAGCGATAGCAGGCTAAGCTAAGCTCCAAGGCGCGTGAAGTTTTTTCTTCAAAACGAGTGCCCATGACCATCAGAATAAGTAAGTAAGTAAGTAAGTAAGTAAACTTTATTTATATAGCACCTTTCACAGACATAAAATCACAAAGTGCTTTACAAAAAGGAACAGTACACATAATAAAATCATAATAATAAAATCATAAACTGTCAACATGCTGTACAAAAAGGTTACAAATGATAAACTCTAAAATCGATAAGCATAATTAACCATAAGCCTGTTTGAAAAGATAAGTCTTAAGACTTTTTTAAAAATTCATCAGTTGACTCGGAGCCGCACATTGATAGAGGGAGAGCGTTCCAGAGCCTCGGTGCCACCACCTGAAATGCTCTATCACCACGGGTTTTAAAATGAGTTCTAGGAACTGAAAGCAGCAACTGATTGGAAGACCTCAGAGTTCTAGACTGACAGAGTGGCTTCAAAAGGTCCAAAATATATTTGGGAGTCTCACCGTAGAGTGCTTTAAAAGTTAAAACCAAAATTTTAAAATGAACCCTAAAATATATTGGAAGCCAGTGGAGAGAGTACAGAACAGGAGTAATATGATCTGTTCTGTGGGTTCCAGTTAAAAGTCTGGCTGCAGCGTTTTGCACAGACTGAAGAGAAGCCATGGTGGAGTTAGTTATCCCTACTAAAAGGCCGTTACAATATTCCAACCGAGAAGAAATAAAAGCATGGACAATCATTTCTAATTCTGTTTGAGATCAAATAGCTCGCAGCTTTGAAATGTTCCTTAAATGATAAAAACAGTTGCGAACTAACAGTTTACAATTATTGTCCATTGACAGAGAGCTGTCAAAGAGAACACCCAGATATCTAAGGCTGTTTTTGTTCAAGAGATTTAAGAACCCAAGATGCTTCCTTATTTCCATGAATTTATCATCAGCAGCAACAATAAATGTTTCAGTCTTATCAGCATTTAACTGCAAGTGGTTGTCATTAAGCCAAATTTTAATGTCAGATAGGCAGTTACTGAGTTCAGCCAATTTGTAAAATTCCGACGATCAAAATGAACAGTAGATTTGTACATCAGAGTCAGAATCAGAGAGTCTTTATTGTCATTTGCACCGCATGTAGTACATGTGATGAAATGAGATTATGTACACAGGGTCCCAGTTACATCCAACAACAAAATGTAAGAGAAAAACAGTAATAACATCTAGGATATGAACTAAGAAAAACATCCAACTAGAAATACACTAAGCCCTAGAGTAATAGAAAAACGTCATTACAAACAGCAGCACGAACATCATCTGCATAGACATGGTATGAGACGTTACTGTAGCGATTGAAAATAAAGCTCAATGGGCGAATGTACAATAAAAATAGGAGTGGGCCCAAAACTGAACCCTGGGGCACCCCATAGGACAGCTCAGAAACAGAGTGAACCTTGTTCATAAAAACAGTAAAAGACCTATCAGATAAATATGATTTAAACCAGTTTAAAACAGTGCCAGAAATACCAAACAGAGCTCTAAATCTGTTGATAAAGAACAGTGTGATCCACAGTATCAAAGGCTGAAGTCAGATCAAGAGCAACAAACACATAGACGTGGATGTACCATTAAGGCTAAAGAGGTAGGTGCCTGGGGCCCCCAATCAGCATGGGCCCCGCCCCGGCCAGTCACCTACATCCCTATCATTGCTCCTGCTTGTTAATGTACGTTTAACATAAAAATAATTATAGTTACGATGAAAATGATAATTAAAGACGCAATACAATAATATAAGGTCGATTTCGCTCCCCCCTACTGAAATGGACTATTCCATCATGACATCACCCACAAATCCAGGAAGTGCTGTATGCTTGAGCGATAAGACAGAGGAGAAGAAAAAAGATGAAGCGAAGGTATGAAAGCGAAGCGGAAAAACGGAAAAAGCGTGAAACAAAACAAAACTTATGTTTCTACACTACCAAATGTGACAACGTTTTTTAATGGGTCTAAAACTTCATCAATGGCTAATAATGACGGGTGGCCCATTGAAAGTGTGGGGGAACCGGACAGAAGGCTACAGGGAGAAGTGAATGCCGCCGAGGCAGTGACTATTAAAGACGAAGATGAAGATGAGGTATGAGTTTTAGGAATTATTTTGTAGGTTGGGTAAAAGAAATCCTGACAGTAATCAGCTGAGACAACCACTATTTTCATGTTTTCTTTCTGTATCAAAATATTAAAAGATATTCGGCCTAAATCTTCTGACTTAAACGAGGAGACATAGAGGGGATTTTATATTTTACTTAATTTAGCTCCCTCCCTAACCTGCTTGTTTATTATATTATTAAAATATACGGACTATACATTTAATAGAATTACATTCAGCTGCAGGCTGACTCGTTTCTCCATTCTCCTCTCTGTCAACGCGCTCTGGGTTCATTTAAAAGAGATGATCAGATATTGTCCAAGAATTAGCTTCAGGGTGGATAAAGCTGTGGATAAAGTCGATAACCTGCGTGCGTCATTTACACAGTATGCTTTGCTTGTAAATAAAATGGCTCTGTCCATGTTAAAATATATTTTAAAAAAATTACATAACTAAAACACTCTACAGTATTTCTACAGTTAAAATAAAAGTTTATCAAATAAAGTCAAATGTTAAAAGTAATTGTGATTCTCTTTAATAATAATTTATTGTTTATCACTCGTGAAACCTAGAGACCTATTTTAAGGAAATGTTTGATGTGAGAGTAATTACACTGATCTGTGGGTTCCAGTTAAAAGTCTGGCTGCAGCGTTTTGCACAGACTGAAGAGAAGCCATGGTGGAGTTAGTTATCCCTACTAAAAGGCCGTTACAATATTCCAACCGAGAAGAAATAAAAGCATGGACAATCATTTCATACTGTCAACATCATATAACATTGGAGTAATTTCTTTTTTTTTTTTTTTTTCATTCAGTCTACACCAAGGCAAAGTTCCCTGACATCACCATGCAAGATGTGCGAAGAGCCATAAGAAAAAAATGCAACAACATAAACTATGCCAAACAACTACCGGTGAAGTTTTCCCCCCCCCAAAGATGTGAAGATGCCTTCTGAAAAGGAAAGACTTCAGTTTCCAGTTGGAGACACTATTTTTGCTTTGTTTAAGCAAATGCACACATTTTTACATTGTGTTCTGGACTTTATGTTTACACCTTGAAATGCAAATGTGCACCTTTTCCTTTCAATTTTTAAAACTTGGAAGGGATTCATTTTAAATGCTGCTGTTTTGTAGACTGTTTTTATAAACTGTTTTTGAGCTGCACCTTAATTTTATATAAAAATATTGAAGTTCTCAAGACCTTGTTTTATGACTTTGTAAACACATCTTTCAGAATACTTTAGAAAATAATTTTTAGCATATAAATAGTATTGTGCAAGTATTACTAAGCAAACTTACAAGTGTAACCTAACAATTTCTTCTTTTTTTTTAAATATATTTTTATTCAAGAAAACACACAATTATAAACAGTTATACAGAGTAACATGAGTTGAAGTTTTCTTTTCTTTTTCCTTTTTTTCCCCCATACACAACCCAACCCCACCCACCCCATTTACATACAAAATAAGAAGAGAGATTTAAAAAAATAAAAAAATAAAAAATAAAAATAAAATAAAAAAGGAAGACGGTGGGGGGCGTGCCTCCTGACATATCAATACCTAAGTATCCAAAATAAAATATGTGTCTTAGGGCCTACAGGTTCATGGAAGGGACTTGAGATTTCTAAAGTACTCAATCATAGGGTCCCACTTGCTGTGGAATCCTTTAGTTGAGCCTCTAATAAAGTATTTAATTTTCTCTAATTTTAAGAAAAACATTAGCTCAGTGAGCCAGATTGAAACTTTGGGTGGTTCAGAGGACTTCCAATGCAGAGCTATATTTCTACGAGCTATCAAAGAAGCAAAGGCGAAAACGTTCTTCTTATCAACAGATAATGTGGCTTCTTCAGTCAACACTCCGAATATTGCCATTTCTGCAGACGGTTTGATCTTGGTATTAAATGCATCATTTAGTGTTTTACAGAAAGATGACCAAAATTCGGTTAATTTCGGGCAAGTCCAAAACATATGGGTCATATGTGCTGGGGCAAGGTGACACCGCTCACATTTATCATCAATGTTATATATATTAGAGAGTTTCGACTTAGTAAAGTAAGTTCTATGAAGGACTTTAAATTGTATCAAGCTAAGCTGTGCACAGGATGAAGTTCCATTGATTTTTTTCAGAGCACTGTCCCAAAGATCACCAGAAACCACAAATCCCAGTTCTTCAGACCACGCGTTTCTAAGTCTGTCTAATGTCGATTCGTGAAGAGAGGTAATTATGTTAGAAATGTTTGCTATGTGTTTCTTAATATGCATGTGGTTACGTAAGATTTTTTCAAGTCCCGAATCTGTTGGAGATGTAGGAAAAGTTGGGCTCTGGCTTTTAATAAAATGACGGACTTGAAAATATCTGAATAGATCATGTTTTTGTAGATGGAATTTGGACGAAAGGACACTAAAACTAGCAAAAATACCATCTATATAGAAATTGTCACATGTATCCTCCTCCACAAAGCAAAGGTATGATCCGTTTTAGCTGCAGGGAAAAGGTGGTTATGACAAATAGGGCTGTATAAAGAAAATTCCTTTAATTTAAAATGTTGTCTGAATTGTGTCCATATTCTAAGAGAGGAAGATACAACAGGATTAGAAGTGAATTTAGAGGGTGACAATGGTAATCCAGTGGTGATCAAAGCAGAGAGTGAGGTGGTGCAGCAGGAATTTGCTTCAATCCTACACCAATCCAATTGTGGATTTTGATACCAGTATATGATTTTTTGAATATTAGATGCCCAATAATAATTTATTATGTTGGGTAAAGCCATACCCCCCTTCTCTCTAGGCCTTTCCAAAAACTCTCTACGAATCCTTGCATTTTTATTTGCCCAAATAAAAGAAGAGAGCATTTTATTTAAGGATTGAAAAAAGGATTTATTCAGAAATATTGGAATACACTGAAACAAATATAGCAGACGGGGTAACACGTTCATTTTTATGCAGTTAATTCTTCCTGGAAGAGATAAAAAGAGATTAGACCATCTCTTAAAGTCAGCTTCCAATTTAAGCAAAAGAGGTTTAAAGTTCTTTTCATAGAGATCGGAAAAGGCACGAGTGATATGTATACCTATTGTAAAGGATTATGAGGAGGTCACTCTTAATACTGACCTCTTTACCTTAATTAATTTACTTATTCAGATTGAATAGTAATTTCACGGATTCTTTTCTTTTTCAGTTTACCCAATATTTCTGTGATCTTTATGATGGATAAATAAACAAAGCCATTAAGTGACAAAGACGTTAACTTAGTTGGTATGCCAGGCGACACTACCATTTATTTAAAATAAATCACTAAATTAACACCATTACACTTGATTGACATGATTTCACTTTCTTTCAATTTACTACGTCAGCACACTTGAATTATAACAACAGACATAAATACTAGATGTTAAACATATTTAGTCTGAGGGCTCTTTAACTTAATTAGTTTCCAGCTTAGATTGAGAGGAAAAGAATAGGAGGAGAGATGGATTAAAGGAAATTATCGTGAGCATGATACCAAAGTGACACTTCTCCTCCGACTTCTGCTAAAATCCAGGTACGTTTGTAAACAGCTCTTTACCTTTTGACGACAGCCTGGTAAGAGAGAAGACCTTGTAGCTTTTCAGATGCACGGGTCCTTGTGGGAACCAGTACCTTCGAGCAGGGTATTCGTTTACGTTTCAACGTCTCCTGGTTTTCGCGTTGGTCATCAGAAAATGTGTCAGCTTCAGGCCTCTGACTTCAAGATAACTATTCCATGAAGGAATAAACAAAGTCTTGAGCTTACGCTCGTTCGAAGTGGATTCATAACGGCATGTTATACAATCCTTAGCTGAATGACTGTCCTTGGCGGGTGACAGGCATTCATTCAGCTCTTTGGGACGTCTTCATGTCTCTTTGAAGCTCCCAGCAAAACTCTGGAACCTTCTCGTTCCTTTCAAACCCTGAAACTCAGCAACAGCTTAGAACTTAGTACCGGCTCTGAGAGGAGAGCGACTTGTTTTTTCCCCATTGGTCCAACAGGACCGGTCGGGGAGTTCACTTATTGTTATCAGAGTACAAGGCCACAACTAGCAGCAGAGAGAAATGTTTAGGAAAAGACAGACTCATAGACTCCAAGAGGAAAAACACTTGGATTAGCGTCTTAACACTTCTAAAACAAATCTGAAAAGCACAGTTTGACATATTAGCTGAACTTTGACACCTTTTCACTTGCAGAAATGACACATTGATGTTTCACATTTAAAGAATAACAGCATATAACATATATCATGAAAATGACAAAAGTTATTCTTTTGATCACATTAGAATAAAATCAAAGATAGAAATAGTCTCTTTTGATGACTATATTCTCAGATTACAACTAATGGAATGATTTTGTGGTAAATGTCTTGCTTTACTGAGAGGTCAGTAAAGGTCATCACTGGACAGTTCAAAAACCTTAGTTTGACCCTGGGTAGGTCCACTACACTATGAAGGAAACATGAGGGAGACCCTATATTGTGTCTTTAAACACATATAGTGTCACCCAGATGTAACTAAAGGATTTTAACAGGGGTCAGTATTAAGCTGACCTCTTTATCCTTAATTAATCTACTTATTCAGATTGAATAGTAATTTCACGGATTCTTTTCTTTTTCAGTTTACCCAATATTTCTGTGATCTTTATGATGGATAAATAAACAAAGCCATTAAGTGACAGAGACGTTAACTTAGTTGGTATGCCAAAGACACTACCATTTATTTAAGATAAATCACTAAATTAACACCATTACACTTGATTGACATGATTTCACTTTCTTTCAATTTAATACGTCAGCACACTTAAATTTAACACAACAGACTTCAATACTGGATGTTAAACATATTTAGTCTGAGGGCTCTTTAGCTTAAAATAGTTTCCAGCTTAGATTGAGAGGGAAAAGAATAGGAGGACAGATGGAGAGATGGGTTAAAGGAAATTGTCTTGAGCATGTTACCAAAGTGACACTTCTCATCAGATTTCTGCTAAAATCCAGGTACGTTTGTAAACAGCTCTTTACCTTTCGACGACGAGTCTGATAAAGAGATGGCACCAGCCTGTAAGATGCACAGTCCTTCAGGCCCAGTTCGTCTGAACTGGTCATTCGTTTACGTTTTCAACGTCTCCTGGGTTCC
>JBBPBX010049052.1:7202-25511 GCA_038048925.1 Garcialebias charrua
ACAACACGGTTAGCACCCAACAGAGTAGCATGCAGCTGCACGTAACAGCTGAAATCTAACAGCGTGAAAGCTAATGCATAACAAACGGCAGCGGCACTCGAACACTTGGATTCTCTTTTCACGTGGCCAGAGTTGTCTCCTTCTCCAAGTCTCAGATAAAATGTTCTTCTCTTCCGTTTTTACCAGTCCGTGCTACCGTACATAAACAAAGGGTTTCTTTCTCTATTTCCGGTCCTTTTAGACCTCTCTGTACCAACAGCACCACATGCTGACAAAAACAAGAATTACAACCATAGGTGAAATTAAAGCAAAACATGGTTTTTAAAATACATTTGACATGTACCCATTTTTCACCTGGTTACATATAGGCAGTCCACAGATTTAATGAAAAGTAACTAAAATGATCCTAAGAGGATGAAATTACAAAAATCAAAGGATTTATTTAATACCTTACGTAGATATATTCTATTCGGCCACGAAATTAACATAAAAGAGAATGATCTTTAATCCCTAACACACCACTTTTAAATCTCAAATACACGGGCATCTCGCCACCGCATTTATACATAAAAAGCAACCCAAATACATAAACTAACGACTCACCGTCGCGTGGTATACACAGAACACACAATAGAATCCTCCAGCCGTGTTAATTTGGCTTGAAACAGCGGGGTTCTCTGTGGATTTATCCAAGTACCCAGCACAAACAGCTAGCCACAGAATTAGCCCCTGAGTTCACCTCTGACCCGGAAGATGTCAAGATGGAATAGTCCATTTTTAGTAGGGGGATAAAGAAATCAACCATTTTTTTAATTGCGTATTTAATGATCGTTTTCATCGTAACTATAATTATTTTTATGTTAAATGTACATTAACAAGCAGGATCAATGTTAGTGATGTAGGTGACTGGTCGGGACGTTGCGGGGCCGGGGCCTCATGCTGATTGGGATCCCCAGGCAACGGCATCATTTACCTACATGGTAGATCCGAGTCTGTTCTCCGCTCTGCTCCCCCTCCAACCCTCCCTCTCCTCTCTGCTCTTTACGGTGGGGAAAAAAGTAAAACTAGCAGCAACAGAGGCAGAATAAGAGCCTCTAAATAAGTTTATTGGTTTTTACTGATAGATAATTATTTATTAGCGGTACTGCATTTTAAATAAAAATAGCACAAATCCGCCTATGAATTATAAAAGTTAGTCAAACCACAAAAACGCTGACAAAAAGTTTAGTAATAAATTACTGTCAAATTCAGAATACAGTTTGATGTGTAATATAATCTTAATTTAATCTTTAATCTAAATAAACGGCATTCTTTACAATAAATAAACTTTACTAACAATAATAAAAATCTTAATAAATACAATAACAGTCAGAACCAGAACAATAAGTGGAAAGCGTCCTGTGCTCCAGCATCAACGTGTGGCATGGAGGCTGCACAGTTGCAGAGAGGAAAGCTCTACAGAGAGTGGTGAAGGCTGCACAGAAGTCTGTCGGAGTCAGTCTCCCCACCATCACAGACATTTACACCTCCAGATGCAGGAAAAGAGCCACCTGCATCATGAAAGACCTCACTCACCCAGCACACTCACTCTTTGCCCCACTCCCCTCAGGACGGAGGTTGAGGAGCATCAAATGTAGAACCACTAGACTGAGGAACAGCTTCTACCCTGAGGCTGTTAGACTCATGAATGAATAAATAAAAATAAAATAAAAATAACACTGCAAAATATCACATCATGCTGATGCTGATCTGTTTTCTTGTTGCTGTGTTCATCTGTGACCATCTGCTCATACAGACTCATGTTCGTGCTGCTGTTTATAATGATGTTTTTCCACTATATTAGGGCTTAGTGTATTACTAGTTGATGTTTTTCTTAGTTAATTCTAGATGTTATTACTGTTTTTCTCTTGCATTTGTTGTTGTTGGATGTAACTGGGACCCCGTGTACATAATCTCGTTTTCATCACATGTAACACATGCGGTGCAAATGACAATAAAGACTCTCTGACTCTGACTCTGAAAAGCAGCAACAGACTGTTTACAATCTAACTAATCAAGTCAACAACAGTAGCAGCAGTGTGGCTGTATTTTTCCTCATTACTCACAACAAGCTCTTCTTTGACCTGCTCCCACCTGTCCCTGGAAAAGTTCAGAGTTCAGTCATCACAGACTTCTTTGCTACAGGTGATCTGGCAAATTTCCCTGAAGCGGAAGAAGTCAACTGCTATCTCTGTCCCAGACTGGAAATAAAACACAAAGAGGTAAAAAAAAAAAAGATTATAATTTTAAATTAAAAAGATTAATTAGAACTTCTTTCGGCTTTTCCCTTTTCAGGGGTCGCCACAGCGAGTCATCTTCTTCCACATCACTCTGTCCTCTGCATCCCCTTAAGCTTTTTCTTGGCTTATTTAAAATAAAAAAATGCAATATTGGAAAGGATTAAAAAAACAAGCTAAAACATTTAGTGAAAGCTCCAAAAAAGCTAAGTCTGGTCCTCTGGACATTCAAAAAAACAAAACAAAGCAAAAAAAATTGTAGAAACGTTTCATCTTTCGTCCGAAAGACTTCCTCAGTCTGAGGTGCTGTGTTCAGCTCAGTTTTATCCACAGTATTCCTGAGGGTGTCACTGTATTTGCGAATGTGCATTGAACTTCCTGTCCGACACCGGAAGTGCCTTATTCCATAGGCGGAGTATGGATCGCGGGTGTTTTTGAAAGTTATTTTCATTCATTTTATCGGAGCAAACACAGCTTTTGTTTAAACGGAACGTTTACTGAAATGTCCTACCGGGGTTCAGGTACCTGCTGTGCTGTTCGCGGCTGCACCAACAACCGGACCAAGCTAAATCTTTGGCTAAAACAACAGTGTTTTCAACACGGACCCAAAACAAAGAAAGAGTGTTCCTGCATCCTACTCTATGGCTGTGTCTGCGCGATCAGGTAACATCTGTAATTTCTTTTTATTCAGGGAGGGTTTATTAATGAGAGTTTTGGATGATTTACTGTCTTAAAATGATATATGTCAGGCGCGACCGGTACTTTTAGCCGAGATAGCTACTAACAAACCTTAGCCGAGAGGCCGGAGCAAACGCGTTCGCCATTTATGTATTTTTAAATTATGTCAGCGCGATCAGGTCACATCTTTTTATTCGGGGAGGGTTTATTAATGAGAGTTTTGGAAGATTTACTGTCTTAAAACGATAGATCTCAGATGCTCCCGGTATTTTTAGCCGGGATAGCTGCTAACAAACCTTAGCCGAGAGGCCGGAGCAAACGCGTTCGCTATTTATGTATTTTTAAATTATGTCAGCGCGATCAGGTCACATCTGTAATTTCTTTTTATTTGTCCCTCCTCTTTTAACAAAACGAGTGGTGTTCCCACATTTTTAATGAACTAAAACAACAAAGTTTGGACTGTCTTCAACTGTATTACTCGCATGTAAACAAACTGTGTTTCCGGTCAACTGGAAGTCGTGTGCACATTTCGCGCAAAGCGTCATGGGGCGTAGGAATACTGTGGATAAATAGCACCCTCTCACAGTGTTACACAACCAGTTGGCAGTGTTACACAACCAGTTGACAGCCGAAACCAGCTGCTCACATGATCAAGGAGGACCATCAGCCTAACAATGGATCGTTAGCACCCTGATGGTTGTTTGCTATTCACAGAGGGCTGAGTGATAATAGCAATAACAGCATTGTAGGGGGACAGTTGAACCCGGAGGCCTCCACCCCTGTTTAATGATGGACGGTTTCTTTTCACAAAGATGGCCTCCTTTACTCCTCTCTCAAACCATTGTTCCTCTCTATCAAGGATGTGAACATCTTCATCCCTGAAAGAGTGACCGCTGGCCTGGAGATGAGTGTAGACTGCAGAGTCCTGACCTGATGATGTTGATCTTCTGTGCTGGGCCATCCTTTTGGCCACAGAAGATCAACATCATCAGGTGAGGACTCTGCAGTCACACCAGTTGTTGACGGTAATGCACATAACTATTATTTCTCAACCACAATAAAAAAGAACCTACAAGATGATGAGGTTTCAAAAAAATATATGCAGTATGTATATCTCTTCACCCGCGTAATTTACACGGGGGGATGGGGGGGTTATAACCCCCCCAATAATTTGATCCAGTCAATATAACACCCCCAATAAAATGACATCATTTCAAGCTCCCGGATTAACTGGAGGTGCGTGCAGAGGAGCGCGTTTCAGCAGGTGAGACTGCCCTCTGCGTAAAAGCTGCCGTTCGGTCCTCTAGCCTCCCCCTCCTCCTCCCCCCTCCAGCAGCAGCCGGCGACACGTTTTCCACATGCTAACTTTGCATTACCGTAACTCTGCAACGGTTTGCGCTATCAGAAAAATTCAAACGGTGTTTGAAAGAAAACAAAGTGCGCTTTCTGGCTGTTTTGGGGGTATTACGGTAATCGCCTTCCCGCAGCTATGGGAAGCCCAGGATTTTTTTTTAATTTTTTAAAATAAAAAACAAGAACAAAAAAATCTTACAATGTCAAACATGGCTCGAGACTTAAGGCATGCATAGCACAAAAGAGAATAAAGGCACATAAACAAAAAACAAAAAAATGAGTTTTGGGCAGCTTAAAACAGAAATTTGTTACAGATTGTTTTAGTTTTTAAGGCTTTTGCATTAGTACAATACTTTAAAGTAGATAAGTAAGAAGAAATATATTTAGAAAACACTATAAATCTAGGTTTTAGCAAGGAGAATTTACAGCTGTGGATGTAAAATTTGGCTAAAAGTAGTATTAAATTTACAACAAAAACTGTCTTACTTGAAATATTTGGACAAAAGAAACCAAACAGTATAGTTTAAGCGTCAAATGGTAGGTCAATTTCTAACTTTCTATTTACATACATGAAAATGTCTTTCCAGAACACCTGAGTATGAGAACAGTCCCAGAAGAGATGGATGATGGTCTCCTCAGAGCTGTGGCAGAGTGAACACATTGGGTCTACGTTTGGACGGTACTTGGAGATTATATAGTTTACAGGATAACATTTATGCAGAATCTTTAGGGACACTTCTCGAATCTTATTAGTTATAAAGTATTTTCTAGGTAACAACCAAACATCTTTCCAACAGATATCATTAAATAAACTATCCCAGAAGAATATAGAAGCAGGTTTACTAATGCTGTCTCTAATTATTAATTCTCTAATACATTTGTTATTTGTTTTTTCACTTAAAAAAGGGTCAGAGTTACCAATGAATAATTCTTCAGTTAAATAGTTCATGCTGTTTTGTACAGGATTTGACATAAACATTTTCACACCAGATGGAATTGCATCAAAGACAATTGAAAATTCTTTTGGTAGTACTGGAAAGTTATACGTAGTTAAAAATTCACTATAAGAGTAAGTGTTGCCGTCTTTGTTGAATAACTGATGTACATGAACTATTCCTCTGTCAAACCAATTTTTAAAGAAAATAGATTTATGTTTAAAACAGATGTCTTTGTTATTCCAGATATAGTATTTGTGTGGAGAGAAATTGTGTTTGTGAACCAGATTCCAGCATAAAAACAGCTGTTTGTGGAAATTGGAGAGTTTGATCGGGATTTTGTCAATGTTGTAATTACACCTTAAAATAAAAGACAAACCACCCAATGCTTCAAATACATGTGTTGAAATGAAGTTCCACAAAGAGTTTGGATTTAAGAGATATATTTTGATCCACTTAATTTTAAAGGAGGAGTTTAGAGTCTGTAAGTCTAATACATTAAACCCACCAGAGCACAGCTTATTTATCATTACATTTTTCCGGATTAGATTAACCTTTTTTTTCCAAATAAAATCAAACAATGTTTTATCCACTTTTGAGATGATGTCCTTGGGAACCTCAAGGGCAGAAGTCGCATACACCAAACTGGAGAGACCTTCAGCCTTAGAAAGTAAGACACGATCGGAGATGGATAGATCTCTCTGTACCCATAAATAGATTTTTTTTTTTATTACAGTAACAAGGGGATTAAAGTTATCACTTAATCTTTGGTCCTCTTCATTTATAATATAGATACCAAGATATTTAACTTTGTGTTTTACTGGAATTCCTGAGATCTCTGTGTCATGACATGTTTTAATAGGGAGTAACTCACATTTAGATAAGTTAAGGTTGAGACCTGAGGCTGCAGAAAATTCACCAAGCAGCTCAACAGCACACTTTACTTGAGAGCAATCTTTTAGAAATAGAGTTGTGTCATCTGCCAGTTGGCTCAGACATATTTCTCTACCAGCAATCTGAATACCTTTTATGCAGCTGTTTTTAATGAAATGTGCTAAAATCTCCATAGGAAGAAGGAACAAAAATGGAGAAATTGGACAACCTTGTCTAATTCCACGCTCAACATTAAATCTGCCAGAGGTTCCATGAGCTAGTTTAATTGAGCTATTGCCTCCAGCATAAAGGGTGGGTACTGATTTCTTAAAGTGCTCACCAAAACCGAACAGATCCAAAGTTTTAAATAAAAAATCATGTTCCAATGAGTCAAATGCTTTATGGAAGTCAAGAAAGAGAATAAAACTATTTTCTGATATTAAATCTGCGTAGTCTAATAAATCTAAGATAAGCCTTATATTATCAATTATGTGTCTTCCCGCCATAAAACCCAGGAATGCGAGTTTTTGTGTTCAGCACGAGCGAAGCGTGCAGAGTTAGGAGGAAAAACATGAGAATCAGCAAAAAAAAAAGTCAAACAAATGTACTTCAAGGAATAAAAACACAATAAGGAGATTCCTGGATGATTTGAATTTGGAGAAGGAGGTTTTTTTTGTTCTTCTGAAGAAAAACATTTGATCAATTGCATTACTTTTTGAGTTTTTTTTCTGAATGAATGAGGCCTGTTACTTTGCGAATAATAGTTTTATACTGGATACACATAATAGGATATAGTTTTATTTTATTTTTTATTTTATATTTTATTTTGTTGTTGGAATAGTATATCAACTCTATAAGATATTACAATATTCATCAGTTTGTACTTTGTTTGTGTAGAAGATAATAAGGAGAAATGTAGGTAGGGGAAATTCACCTGTAAATATGAATTGTTAGTCTGTTTCTTATTTGTAAAAATAAGTGAGAATTAAAAAAAACATTGTAAATATGTTCTATAGTGTTGAAATTATTAATTTGTGATGCAAAATCTGTACTTCATGTTCAAATGCACTCATAAAAATAAGTCATTGGATGAACTCAATTAAATTTTGGGCAGGTTTTCCATCCAATAAATATGTGTTTGTACAATTGAAATAAATTATGTCCTTTCAACTCAATTTTTTTGCGATAGTATAAATTAAATATTTTTCATTGATGAAATGAAAAGTATTTGAGTTTGACCAACTCAATTTTATCTAATGCAACTCAATTTATTTTATTTAACTTATCTAGTTCCAATCAGGTTATTTTAACTCAATGTATTTTAATCAGTTGTGTTTAATAAATATTCATTGATCTAATGAAATTTTTATCATTTTCTTTTCAATATATTTTTTTGTTTATTTCAATTATTTATAATGTATTTTCTGAATACAATTAATCAATGCTTACCAAATCTCAGTAGTTGATAGAAATTGCTTTACTTAATCCTATAAAAAGGGTACATGAAACAGAATCTGCTCAAGAGTTTTTTAATATAAAACAAGTGCAAAAATATGTAACAAATCTGGTCACAACATACACACTTCAGAAGTTGTCGAACTCGGTCAGTCACCAAAAAGTATGAGACCTTCACAACGCTCTACATGTGGAACAACATCATGAGCATATAGCAACATGTTGAAACACAGATCAATGCATTAATTAAAACAATGCTTGACGTTCTGGTGCAATACAGTTGGAACAATAGACATCCTTTTGGTAGTACCTTGCAAAATCCAGTCACGTTTCAATGAACAACTATAAAATACAGGTGAACCAGTCTTTTTTTTCCCACATAAGAACAAGCACTTATCAGTTCACTTATGTTCACTACTAAACAAACAACTTGATTTTCAGCTGCTGTATCTTTGCATTTAACTTGTCTCCATCCATATTAATTTTGATCTTCTAGCAGAACTCTTCCAGTCATGTGAAATCTCAATGAACACTTATAAAATAAAGGTGAACCAGGTTTTAAAAAAATAAAAGAACAAACCTTCTCAGCACTTCACTTGTTATGGTCACTCTTAACCAAACAACTTGATGTTCAGCTGCTGTATCTTTGCATTTAGCTTATGTCCATCCAGATTCATAATGATCTTTTGGCAGAACTCAAAGGTGTATTTAAGTTTATCTGGATAGTTCAGATCCAGGGCATAAATGAGCCCAAACAGCACGATGAATGCCTTCATCACACTGTCCATGTTTTGAAGAACTTTAGTTCCTTCGATCACAATTCCCACATCCTTTGGCCCATCTTCTCCGTCTCTTACAACTGTGTAAATTCCCATTACAGTTGCTGCAATGTCTCTTTCACCATCCTCAGAGGCAGGTTCCTTAACAAAACACAACAGAGGACTAATGTTAAAACAAGTTTGAATCCCTTAAAATTCATTTGAGTACCATACATGAAAGTCCAGTTGATAAAGTGCCAAAACAATATCAGCATTCCGCTTTCTGTAAATAACCCAAAACCTGTCTTATTTGTCTCCCCATAATTACAAAATAAGCTAAACAATTAATAAAAATTTCCCAGGATAAAAATAAGAGCACATAACATAGAGTGTTGTTCCCTTGCTCTGTTTTAGATTTAAATAAAAACTTTGGATAAAGTGGAAGAGGATGGATGGATGGATGGATGGATGGATGGATGGATGGATGAGGATGATGATGATGATGATGAGGATGAACAGATGGATAAATTGATGGGGATGGAAGGAAAAAAGTTGCTTGTTGCACACTTTGCTTCAACATCAGTGTCCTCTGCTCTACAGAGCAAAAATAATGTGTACATATGGAAACAGCAGGACTTGTACCCTTAAACAAAAG
The DNA here is from genome assembly GCA_038048925.1 of Garcialebias charrua. Lineage (NCBI taxonomy): Eukaryota > Metazoa > Chordata > Actinopteri > Cyprinodontiformes > Rivulidae > Garcialebias > Garcialebias charrua. The sequence continues at coordinate 16,186 of JBBPBX010049052.1, forward strand.
CACCACCATTATCTTGCATAATATAATAATGGAAAGAGGAACAACATATAGAAGAATACCAAGTTTCACCATGCTTTTCAAACAATAGCTTCAGTTAAATTGAAAAGTTATCAGAACATGATTGTTCCCATTGAATTCTATTAGGAAAAAATAACATCACAGAAATATCATACAATTAATAATGACAAACACATTTTGGTGCCAATATATAAAACCTGTAATAAACTTACCAGATATTCTTTGAAGATTGAGTCAGGGTCTTCATTGAAGTAGATGATAAGACTTCTGAGAATGCATTCCCTCTTAGAGTTGATCGATTCCTGGAGCAGAGCAACAAATAAAGAAAGAATTAAAACCAATCCTGCTTGTGACGCTAATGGAGTGAGAAGACCTTTTTAAGAAGGTAATAAAAAATTACTACAAATATTGCTTCATGTTGTATGAATTCATATATTTTTTTATGGAACCGTGTGTTTGGATGAAAGGTACTTCAAATTGAACTGCAAATGTATGAGTGGTGGTGGTGTTACAAAATCTTTAAAACAAAGCTCCAGCATAGACAAAATTGACAGAATGATACATGCATGTGTACTGACCAAATCCTTTCTGGCAAAGATGGCCTTGATCTTTTGCCCCTTCACGCCTCCTTTGCTCTCCAAAATTTTCATCAGTTTGTCGGAAAGGAGGTCAAACTGAGAAAGGAACTTTGTTTGTAGAGGTTTAGTAGTGATGCGTAGAAACTCAGCATTCACCTGAAAAATATGAAACACATGAAAAACATTTGTTAAATATCTGAATAATATTCATTTTGGAAAAAGATGTAGTAAATACCATTAAAAATTTACTTACTTCACTCTCCTGAAATAGGGCTGGCCATCTGTTTTGGATGTCGTTGATCATGGGTCTCTGCTCCACAATCTCTAGTCGTCTGATGGAGAAAGTTTTCTGCATTTTTTCTTTTATCACTACTTCATTGTCTCGCTTTTTAATTTCTGATAGCAAGGCAATTCTCTCTTTTTCCAGGCTTTCTGAACTTTCACCTTTTGGGTGCAGAGGAACATAATGAACTTCAGCCTTTCTTGGTTTCTTAATGTTGGCTGCTGCTTTGCCTTGGCCTTCCTTTTTGTGTTTCAGTGAGTTCACACGGATTTCAGGATGTCCAAGTCGTCCAAGTTTTGTTCGATAGTTCTGCATTTTGTACTTCAGGGATTGTTTCCATCCCCAAAATCCTGTCTTGGATCCAAGCTGCCCCAAACAAGGATGAGCCCTTGTCAAAGCAGCTGCTACCTCTTCGCACTGATAGTCTTTAGGGTATTTTGTGTACCTCATCATTTCCTGTGCAAGGCCATCTAGGATGACTCCTTTCAGCTTTGGTCCGGGGTTGAAGTACGTGCCATTTTCCTGAAACTTAGTGTCTTTTTGCTGTAGCTCAAATTCAGCCTCATAAGTGAATTTTGGGACCACAAACACACTTGGCCATGAGGATGATGAGGACTGTCTTTCAGGACTTGAATGAGGAGTTGAAGTGTGCAGAGTATCATCACTGCAGGATGAAACTAAAGAAGAAGCTGGGGTGTGAGGCTCAGAATCAGTAGCACCTGCATGCCCATCAAATGAGTCAACTGGATATAAAGTGACATAGGGCTGTGGGGGTACAAGGTATATAACCTTCAGAGTGCTTTTGTTTTGAATTTCAGACATTGAGGTAAGGTTCATGAACACATTGAAGTCAGTATCCATGTACTGCAGGCGGAAGTCCTCTTTTATCTGAAATGAAGTCTTTATTATTGCGTGTAAATCATCCACCGTTGCAGGAATTCCAGAAACCAGGTTCAGTTTTCTTGAGTCAGACTCATCTCCAAAGAGGACCCGCAGAACAGCTAGCTGGGCCATTGTGTCACCTTTAATCTAGAGTAGAGACAAGGAGAAAGTACAACAGAAAAATGGTATTTACAGTACAGTAAAAAAAGGTACAATGGTGAAATCTGTTTTTCCACTCACCTTTAACAATGATGAATCTTTTCAACATCACCAAGCGCATACACCCCACTTTGTACTCCACCAAGGGGTATGGATCCTGTAAGTCACGAAGTTCAATGAGGGCAACCTCTCCAGTATGTGAGTCAGTTAACTCAAATCCACGATAATGTTCCCAATACCAAGCACATGCATCTTTCACAAAAAAACATAATTCATCCATTATGATGCACAGCTGAATGATCTTGTGAAATCTAGGCAGTCCATCTAGAGATCCATGAACAACAAGCATCCCTTCACTGTAATGTATACCACTGCAAGATGCCTTTTTAGCCACATGTACCTCAGTCACATCTGGGTACCTTTGCCTAAGAGCAACAACAACAACAACAACAACAGACCTGGTGTCAGAGTAGCAGACAACAACAACAACAACAACAACAACAACAACAACAACAACAACAACAACAACAGACCTGGTGTCAGAGTAGCAGACAACAACAACAACAACAGACCTGGTGTCAGAGTAGCAGACAACAACAACAACAACAGACCTGGTGTCAGAGTAGCAGACAACAACAACAACAACAGACCTGGTGTCAGAGTAGCAGACAACAACAACAACAACAGACCTGGTGTCAGAGTAGCAGACAACAACAACAACAACAGACCTGGTGTCAGAGTAGCAGACAACAACAACAACAACAGACCTGGTGTCAGAGTAGCAGACAACAACAACAACAACAGACCTGGTGTCAGAGTAGCAGACAACAACAACAACAACAGACCTGGTGTCAGAGTAGCAGACAACAACAACAACAACAGACCTGGTGTCAGAGTAGCAGACAACAACAACAACAACAGACCTGGTGTCAGAGTAGCAGACAACAACAACAACAACAGACCTGGTGTCAGAGTAGCAGACAACAACAACAACAACAGACCTGGTGTCAGAGTAGCAGACAACAACAACAACAACAGACCTGGTGTCAGAGTAGCAGACAACAACAACAACAACAGACCTGGTGTCAGAGTAGCAGACAACAACAACAACAACAGACCTGGTGTCAGAGTAGCAGACAACAACAACAACAACAGACCTGGTGTCAGAGTAGCAGACAACAACAACAACAACAGACCTGGTGTCAGAGTAGCAGACAACAACAACAACAACAGACCTGGTGTCAGAGTAGCAGACAACAACAACAACAACAGACCTGGTGTCAGAGTAGCAGACAACAACAACAACAGACCTGGTGTCAGAGTAGCAGACAACAACAACAACAACAGACCTGGTGTCAGAGTAGCAGACAACAACAACAACAACAGACCTGGTGTCAGAGTAGCAGACAACAACAACAACAACAGACCTGGTGTCAGAGTAGCAGACAACAACAACAACAACAGACCTGGTGTCAGAGTAGCAGACAACAACAACAACAACAGACCTGGTGTCAGAGTAGCAGACAACAACAACAACAACAGACCTGGTGTCAGAGTAGCAGACAACAACAACAACAACAGACCTGGTGTCAGAGTAGCAGACAACAACAACAACAACAGACCTGGTGTCAGAGTAGCAGACAACAACAACAACAACAGACCTGGTGTCAGAGTAGCAGACAACAACAACAACAACAGACCTGGTGTCAGAGTAGCAGACAACAACAACAACAACAGACCTGGTGTCAGAGTAGCAGACAACAACAACAACAACAGACCTGGTGTCAGAGTAGCAGACAACAACAACAACAACAGACCTGGTGTCAGAGTAGCAGACAACAACAACAACAACAGACCTGGTGTCAGAGTAGCAGACAACAACAACAACAACAGACCTGGTGTCAGAGTAGCAGACAACAACAACAACAACAGACCTGGTGTCAGAGTAGCAGACAACAACAACAACAACAGACCTGGTGTCAGAGTAGCAGACAACAACAACAACAACAGACCTGGTGTCAGAGTAGCAGACAACAACAACAACAACAGACCTGGTGTCAGAGTAGCAGACAACAACAACAACAACAGACCTGGTGTCAGAGTAGCAGACAACAACAACAACAACAGACCTGGTGTCAGAGTAGCAGACAACAACAACAACAACAGACCTGGTGTCAGAGTAGCAGACAACAACAACAACAACAGACCTGGTGTCAGAGTAGCAGACAACAACAACAACAACAACAACAACAACAACAACAACAGACCTGGTGTCAGAGTAGCAGACAGCAGAACGTTCTGCCGGTCCGGTCCCGTGGAGTTCAGGTTGTTTAAAATCACCGTCAGATCCTTCTCAAAGGCCAGGTCCAAAATCCTGAAAGCAGCATGAGATCAGAACCTTCAGTATTAGCGGTACGTTCACGGACAACCTGGACCGGCGCCAGTCACCTGTCGGCCTCGTCCAGAACCAGCCAGCGGACGGCGCTGAAGGCGATGCTCAGGGTGTTCTGGATGTGGTCCACCAGACGTCCAGGAGTGGAGATCAGGATGTTGATTCCTTTACGGATCCTGAAAGCAGACCAAAACTTACACCCTGCTCACCGGGCCGCATACGGGTCCAACTCTGCTTCAAGCTGACTGGCACCAGGACCGTGGTTCTGGTCGGGTTTTCTAATGACGGGTCCGTGGGAAAGTGTTGCAACAACAAATACCTGCTAGTTAGGTTCACACTACATTCTTTGCACTGCCACATACAGGGTCCTGAACAGGAAAAACAAAGTCAATCAGCACATGTCTTTAGCAAATATTAACAATGCAAACCAACTTATGTCACTGTTAAGAAAATACAATTACTTACAGTCACTCAGAGGTTGCCTCAAGCAGATGTGTGACACTGATGAAACTGTAAAAGATCAGAAAGTATTGATTTTTAGTTGTTTTTGCTCCTAAACCCCATCTTTTCCTCATTACCTCAATTGATGTTGACTAATTTTATTCTCTCTCAAATAATTGTTTTGTTTAGTAATTTAATTTTCTACCTCCTTTTTATTCTTTAGTTCCATTTTTTATTTTCTAAATATTTCATCAGTGTCTGTTAGACTAAATTCAGCCAAGTCATCTTTAGTAACTGATACTACTTATATCACAGCATAGCACTACATACATAGCAATTTTTAAGACAAACTTTAATGTCTAATCAAAGCAGGAATAAGAATTCAAAATACAAGAAAATATTTGCTTAAAAATAAACTTATTTTTAAAAGGTTACAGTGTAATAACATGTTATACATGATTGATGTACCTTGGGGGTTTATCACTCACATGTTGGGGAAAATAAAATAAAATATGAGCAAAAATGTTGACACACTATAAACGTTAGTTGTAACTGCTTCCAGTCTTGACTGTTACCTTATTTTCTGGATGATGTGTGAAATAATAAATGCTCCATGTAAATTTATGTTAAAAGACAATAAATATATATTAGAGTGTTTGAAATTAATAACTTAGATTAACTGCAATTTGATCAACAAACAGTATTTGGCCCAAAAAGCAATATTTTTAATTTAAATAGATTTTAGTGGACAATGAATTCAAGAAATAAACACAAGGATTTTAAAGTCCTTCGTGTGGGCTCGTTTCTGTGGCCGGCCGCCATTTTGGGCAGGGCAAATGAGGCGCTGACGCGGCGCGTAGGCCGCTGAGAAACATCCATAAGTTCACCATCCATGTTAAAAACTCTTCGTCTGACTCTTCAAAAACAAGCAAAAGGCTGCAGAGTAACACACTGGCTGCTAACTGTTATAGAGAGAGCGCTGTAATGCCCCCTTAGGGGGACGCGTTTATTCGCGGACCATATCCGGCGCAGACCGGATGTGGTCTGTGAGCAATCGTCCGGTTGATTTAAGAGCCCGTAAATATTTTTTTTTTCGTTTTAATTAATTACTGTTAGTTATTTGAACGTTATCAAAGTGTTATATATATATTAGAGGGTGGAAATAAATAGAGCTTTACTTAGTAGTCATGCATGCACGACTGTGCATTGGATTAGAAGGCTGGGCTGCTTCAGTTAGCATATGCGGCTAAGTCAAGTGCAATACGACTTCAATACTTAATTAATTATTAATATTAATATTACGTAGAGAATAAAGTCGCGAACAAATTATATCACACACATAAAATACACTTACCTTTATCTCATTCATGCAACCCTGCTTTCCTCCTTGTCCTCAGTGGAGAATGCTAACAGTTAAGCTACGTAGCTAATACTATTAGCATCATTACTTTGACATAAATTCTAACACTGAGCCAGTCAGGTTGTAACACATTGTTATCATGACTGCTATACAGTTGTGTGTGCGTGACAAAACAATAAAAAAAATAACACTTACCAATGATTTAGTAGGTGAGCATCTTCAATGTTGTAGAAATGGTAGAAGGAAAAAATGCCTGATGCAAAGGTCTTCTCAGTCAAAAAGGCGCCAGCAACATCAGAAGGCGGTCTTTCAAGTGAACTCAATTATTTTAGGTTCCTTTGTGTCATACATAAAATGTTTAGACATTTTGTGTTACATCAATTATATATTTTTAAGTAGTTTTTTAACCAATTCATTTAGGTACATTAAATGATAATAAAATGTGTCACCTCAAAGAGGAGCTAAAGTCTCTTTTATGAGTGTGCAGTGTTTTATTTGCATAAAATCTCTAAAATCTAATTACGCTTTTTGTTTTTTCTTGATGTTAAACAGTTTTAATAGTTGTTTTGAAACAAGTACAGTATAATGTAAAATAATGCCAGATATTGAAAGTTCTAAATATTCTGAACAAATGTGCTGAAGCACTTGGCCATAGGACATTTTCTTCATATTTTCTAGTGAAAAACAAGTAAAAAATGCCAGGCGGAAATTTGAGACTTTAGGTGTAAAAGGTTAAGAGGCCGCGGCGGGTTTTGTGTTTCAGCTTCATGTTCTCCTCCATGAAGACTGAGCCGGTTTGGATGTTGTCAGTCCATACAATGGGCGTTATTAGCGGAGCCTGCTGTCATCGCTTAACGGTGACAACGTACCTTTAAACCGGAGGTACAGGAGGGCAATCTGACCGCTACGTATAGGGATGATAATGACTGATAATGGCCATTTAATGGTTGATAACATCCGAAGCGGGTGAAGACTCTGGATGTGTGTGTCAGCTTCACCTGGTGTCACATGCTGCGTGACGTCACCGTTTGAAGAAACATTTATTTCTTTATTTCACACCAAGACACAAACAGGTGTTTGGTGCTTTTGTTTGAAAGACCAAAAACAGCTACAGGCTGATACCAAAGATGAGCAGTATTTACATGGTTTTGTTTGTTTAGAGTCAAAGTGTAATATGCTCTGCAGTTTGCTGCACTGTATTCTTTGATGTAGACTGTTGTCATGAATTGTGCACAAGACTTTTGCTATATATAGTTTACTGGTGTCAATACAGCGGTGAAAAAAATTAATCTTTTTGTGTTTTTGACTTTCTTTCATAGATAATTGCTGCACTCACAAAATCAAATGATTTGAAACTGCCATAGTCTTGCAAGTGCTTTAACAGTTGAAATGAATTGGTTAAATACACAGCTGTAACTCTTGTTTTTAGGTAACTTGATTTCAATTTACACAATATGAACATTTAAGCATAAGTGCTGAAGATGACATGCAGGGTTTTACTCTACTCTTGTCATATTATGGCTGTATTTGAATCATTTGTTGTAATTTTTCCTAGTTAAACTGTAGTGAACCAGGTAAATACACACTCTTTGAAAATTGTGAAATTAAGGTATGTTATATAATAAATCTTAAAAATGTAAAATATGTGTTATGGCTGAAAGAAATGCAGAAAAATAGTGAGTTTTTTCTTACTTGTTGAACCTATGTGGAACAAAAAAGGAGCAGAATAAATACAGAGAAAACAGGTAACAGTAAAAGCAATATATTTTGACCCTAAAATATCCTGAATTATTAAAAAAAGTAATTTATTCGATAAATAAATAGGTAGAGAGCATAACCCCCCTACCCCATGTTAGTCCTAGAGTTACGCTCTTGTATCTCTTCTACTTTCTACTTTTTCCGCAGACAGATAAGTTTTCTGTCCTTCAGACCGGGCCTCATGTATCAACCATGCGTGCGCACAAAAACATTGCGCACGTCACTTTCCACGCAAAACCCCGTATGTATCAAAACTGAAATGAACGTGAATATCTGCGCATCCACGTACATTTCCACGCCTGCTCCCCTGCTTGCGTACGCACGTTTCTGTGGTTATTGTTCCTTTGGCGACACTTACAGGTGCTTCTGAGAAACTGAAGCCCCACAGTCTGTGGTTGACTTTAAGAGCAGCTTGAAGACCTTTCTTTTCAACCGAGCATACTCTTCCTCCTCATGATTCTACTTTTGATCTGAGTTGATACTGTTGTTGATTTTAACTGTTTTATTATTTGTTTTATCGACATTTAATTCTGTTGCACTTTGTAGCACTTTGAGATTTCCATTAATGAAAGGTGCGTTATAAATTGAACTCATTATTATTATTATTATTATTATTATTATTATTATTATTATTATTATTATTATTATTATTACTATTAACTGTTCATGATGTGAAAATGATTAATATTCCCACCAAACACACGATTAACAAGTACATCCACATGGACGCGCAAAGTTGTGCAAAAAATAAATGTAACAGGAACGGATACATTCAGCCTTACTGGAGGATATAGATAGTGTAACACGCAGAGCATTTATTTATAAACAGATATAATTCTCTGATCTAGGATATGGCTTATCAGCCGTTTTCAGAAATAATCATTTTTCAGTTTGGCACTGCTGCGCACTGGCGCAACACAGGGGCCGCGCATCACGCGTGCACGTGCAGAAACTGGGGTTCCACAGGAGCTTAGAGGGAGCTGGCAGGTCGATCAGGGCTGTGCCAGTCCAGTCCACACAAAGCCGATTCATGTCCAATGGAATGGTCTCATCCATATGATCCCAAAGGCTGAGTTATGGTCGCGCTTTGAGCGCGCGTGCACCCTCGCCGGTGTTACACGGCAGTGGAGGTGTGTCATTATCTGTGTTTATTGTAGATGTCTCCAAAATGACACGTGAAAGTACACCATTTATAACTTGTATGGGAGTAAAAGCTTCACAGACAAACAGATTGCGCACAAGGCTGCAGCGCGCGCTTTGGAGACTCCAACATCACGTCATGTCATGAAAAGTCTCCACTGAGACGCAGAGACTCGTTTCTTCATATCATCTATTAAATAAACGAAGATCTATGTTCTAGCAAACATCCAAGTAAGTTCCTCTGTGTTTACAGTAATTATGGTAATTAACTCGTGCGCAAAGTTAATATTTTCACTCAGAATGAATGAATGAGCC
>JBBPBX010049053.1:12184-25511 GCA_038048925.1 Garcialebias charrua
TATATATATATATATATATACACATATATATATATACATACATATACACATACATACATTCATATTCAGTCATATACCCATCTACATATCTACATACGATACCTGCGTGTGTATCCCTGCATCTATAAGTGTGTGGTTGTAAGCATGCATAAATGAATAAGGCTTCTCTAATAGAACATTCAATAGTGACCGTGAGGCATCAGAGATGTTTTTAATTTTTCAGTGTTAAAATATATTCAGAATACTACTATTCCTACTTCACAGTTTTTCACTTATCTTGGGGCTTCAGGGTACGGATACCCCATGATAAACGAGGGACTACTGTATAAACTGGGGATCTGTCTCAGCTACTACTACACAAATTTAGCTCAATATCTGTAAGCGTAAATCAGTTATACCCACTTCTAAGATCATTTGGGTCTGATGACCATCTTAAACCAGGTTGATTCTAAAAGTTATGCAGTTGTACATCCAACTTTAGGAGACTTTAATAAAAATGTGTCCAGTTGTTCATAACGACAAATAAAGACACAAAAACATTGTCACACTTTTGCCATCGGCAACACGAGTTCATCAGTACGATGACATCAGTCCAGTTTGAACTGATGAAGTCTTATGGATGAAAGATGAAACATTTCAACAAAATAAACTGTCCAGAGGACCTGATTTAACTTCAATTTTTCTACCTAGATTACTAAGCATGAATCAGGATGAATCAGCATCAACGTGTGGCATGGAGGCTGCACAGCTGCAGAAAGAAAAGCTTTGCAGAGAGTGGTGAAGGCTGCACAGAAGTCTGTTGGAGTCAGCCTCCTCGCCGTTACAGACATCTACACCTCCAGACATAGGCGCCACAACCATTATATTTGAAGTGGACATGTCCCCCACATAAAAAAAATAAAAATCATTTGAACCCCCCCCCCACACACACACACACACTTTTACTATAAAACATTAGTTCAGTCGGCGCTGTTTCTCTTTCTTTGTGAACAAATCCATTCCACTTGATTAATAGGAGAATACTCAAACCACTAAAACTCCACTCCAGGTTTTCCTGGTTACCTCCAACTCTCCACCCCATTGTTTATGTGCGTCTCCTCCTGCCTTGGTAGAATGCTGACAGGTGGAGACACCTCTGTGCTGATCGCTCGCCAGTTAGCAAGCTTAGTGCGGGCAGTTGTTGACCAGGGGGTTGATCATAAACATACCGTATGTACATGTTAGGAGGAGGCTTGAGAGAAGTGCAGCACTACATCTGCAGCATCTTAGCTTAGCAGTAACTGTGACGCTGCAAGATGCTGCAGGTGTAAGAGACGCTGTGTGTTAAGGTGCAATAAAGTTTAAATGTCTCTAAAACCCCGCAACTTATTGTCCTCAATCTTCGTGAGAAACATCCTTTAGACGAGGAGTGTTGAACGCAAGTAAAAAAGTGGTGAGAAAATGGGTGCGAAAATGCCTGAAGAATGGAGAAGAAGTGTGCTGGTTCCCATTTTTAAGAACAAGGGTGATGTACAGAGTTGTAGCAACTACAGGGGAATTAAGTTGATGAGCCACACGATGAAGATCTGGGAGAGAGTTGTGGAAGGAAGGCTTAGACAAGAGGTGACTATCTGTGAGCAGCAGTATGGTTTCATGCCAAGAAAGAGCACCACAGATGCCATCTTTGCTTTGAGGATGTTGATAGAGAAGTACAGAGAGGGTCAGAAAGAACTCCATTGTGTGTTTGTGGATTTAGAAAAAGCATATGACAGGGTGCCAAGAGAGGAGGTGTGGTATTGCATGAGGAAATCTGGAGTGGCAGAAAAGTATGTTAGACTGGTACAGGACATGTATGAAGACAGCAGGACAGTGGTGAGATGTGCTGTAGGAGTGACAGATAGCTTCAAGGTGGAGGTGGGATTGCATCAAGGATCGGCTCTGAGCCCCTTCTTGTTTGCTCTGGTGATGGACCGACTAACAGATGAGGTCAGGCAGGAATCCCCATGGACTATGATGTTTGCAGATGACATTGTGATCTGTGGTGAGAACAGGGAACAGGTGGAAGAGAACTTGGAGAGGTGGAGGTATGCACTTGAAAGAAGAGGAATGAAAGTCAGCCGTAGTAAGACAGAGTACATGTGTGTGAATGAGAGGGAGGCCAGTGGAACAGTGAGGCTACAAGGAGCAGAGGTCACAAAGGTGCAGGACTTCAAGTACTTGGGGTCCACTGTCCAGGAAAATGGGGAATGTGGTAAAGAGGTGAAGAAGAGAGTCCAGGCAGGATGGAGTGGATGGAGAAAAGTTTCAGGAGTGATTTGTGACAAAAAGGTGTCAGCAAAGGTCAAAGGAAAAGTTTACAAGACAGTGGTGAGACCAGCTATGTTGTATGGTCTGGAGACAGTGGCATTGACAAAAAGACAGGAGAAAGAACTGGAAGTAGCAGAAATGAAGATGCTGAGGTTCTCCTTAGGAGTGACAAGGATGGATAAGATCAGGAATGAGATAATCAGAGGTACAGCACATAATAATAATAATAATAATAATAATAATTAATTCAACTTATAGTGCACTTTTCATTACTGAAAATCTCAAAGTGCTACACATATATTGAAAGCTACACACATTCATAAACCGGTGGCGGCTGACTACCATGCAAGGTGCTTTCCAGTCCTACCGGGAGCAACTCGGGGTTAAGTGTCTTGCCCAAGGACACAACGACACATAGTGTGGGTCCCGGGAGTCGAACCGCCAACTTTCCGATCGGGAGACGACTGCCCTTACCACTACGCCACGGCCGCACATGTTGAACAACTGGGAGATAAAGTTAGGGAGGCCAGACTGAGATGGTTTGGACATGTCCAGAGGAGGGACAGTGGGTATATTGGTAGAAGGATGTTAGAAATGCAGCTGCCAGGAAAAAGACAAAGAGGAGATATATGGATGCAGTTAGAGAGGACATGAAGGTAGTTGGAGTGAGGACAGAGGATGCAGAGGACAGAGTGAGGTGGAGGAGGATGACTCGCTGTGGCGACCCCTGAAAAGAGAAAAGCCGAAAGAAGAAGAAGAAGAACGCAAGTAAAAAAGTCCAGTGCTGATGTTTTTTTAATTCTTTATAAAAACAAATAGTGCCGATCTGTAGTGCATTAAAGTTCAAATGTCTTTAAAACAGCTGAATTTATACAAACTTGGTGAGAAACATGCTTTAAATGGATTTAAAGTAAGGAAATCTAGATGAAATGTTGCTTTATTGTAAACTAGTGTACACTTTTTGGCCAGTGGCGCGCATGTGTGTTCATACACATGCACTATAGTTCCCCCCACACATTACATATGCTTCTGATGCCCATTCCTCCAGATTTAGGAAGAGAGCCACCTGCATCATGAAGGACCCCACTCACCCAGCACACACTCTTTGCCCCGCTCCCCTCAGGAAGGAGGTTAAGGAGCATTAAGTGTAGAACCACCAGACTCAGGAACAGCTTCTACCCTGAGTGGCTCATGAATATCTAACCAGAATAATCACTGTGAAAAAGCTCATCATGTTGCTGCTGATCTGTTTCATGCTGCTGTGTTCATTCCTGCTCATCTGCTCACACAGACTCATGTTTGTGCTGCTGTTCAGCGTATTGTTTTTATATTTTACTAGTGCTTAGCGTGTTTTTAGTTAACGTTTCTCTTAGTTCATATCTTAGATCTCATTACTGTTTTTCTTTTACATTTTAATACTTTGTTGGATGTAGCTGGGACCCTGTGTACACAATGTCATTCCACCACATGGCTCTAATTATCCAAGATTCAAGATTCTTTATTTAAAGAATCTTGAATCTTGTATAATTAGAGCCAAACATTTTTTTTAATGGTTTTATGTTGGGGTCATGAAACAGCCAACAATGTTCTGTCAGGCCATCTGAATAGTTTCTTTTTTTTTGTTGAGTCGTTTCCTCCTTGAACCAAAGGACTTCATCAATCTGAGGAGCCTGCTGGTGATAAGATGGTTTCTGGGGCCCACCTTCTCCCCCGTTGACTCCTCCGAGGCAGCCATAGCCAAAGTCAAGTCAAGTCATCTTTATTTCTAGAGCACAGTTAAAACAGATACTGTACACTGTTATCAAAGTGCTTCACAAACAACATCAAAGAGATTTAAAAAAAATTACTGAAACCGTAACACACACTTATGGTCAAACTATTAAATGAACAGCAGTAAAAATACTGTATAACAAAAATGTATGAGAACAGCATTAAAATGAAAACACAGGATAAAATATGTACACTAAATCAGCTCATACAGTATGAAACGCCAGAGAGAAAAGATGGGTTTTTAGCAGGGATTTGAACATGTGAAGGGAGGAGGCCTGCCTAATGTTGGGGGGCAGGTTGTTCCAAAGTTTGGGGCTGATGTGGTTCAAATCATCAAAGTTCATGCTCAATAATCTAGTTCAGTCAGGTCATCTGGACAGTTTCTTCTTTTTTTTTTGTTGAGACAAAAAACAAAACAAAACATTGTCACACTTTTGCCATTGGCAGCAAGACTTCATCAGTACGACGATGACATAAGTCCAGTTCGGATTTATGGATGAAAGACGAAACGTCTCAACAAAAAAAAAGAAACTGTCCAGATGACCTGACTGAACATTGTTGGATATTTTTACCTAGATTATTGAGCATGAACTTTGAGGTCATGAAACGTGTCAAACTGTCTCGTCCAAAATGTTGGCCTCCCTCCTTGCATCCTTGTGCTTTGGTTTCCTTTTTGCTGCTACTCCTCTCAAAGCTGGTTTCTACAAATGGTATTTAATATTGATGCGTCTGGATGCTGAAGTCCTGGCCGTGGCATTTGTTTCAGCCCAGTCCGAGTGTGTTCTGTTGCACTTTAGCTCCAGACAAATGGACAACTAGTTTCTGTTTTATGACTCAGTTCAAAGAAACATTTCCCTCACTATTGTGTGAAAACAGAGACTGCACACCAGCGCAGAGGCCTTTCAGGAAAAGTGCTTATGAAATAGTTTATGTTTGCAGCAGCGGATGAAAAATTAATAGATTCTTTGTGTGTGTTTGCAGAGTATCTTCTCGCAGTTCCAGTTCAGCAGCGAGCGAGTTCTGCCATCGGATGCACTGCGGAGCGCTTTGGCCAAGACGTTCCAGGACGAGCAACGCTTTCAGCTGGGCATCATGGACGACGCTGCCGAGTGCTTCGTGAGTCTGCAACACCACATGGCTGCACACGGACACGAAATGATATCATATTTTCTGCCATTGTTATTATTGCAATGCAGAAACAATTGGGGAGGATTCTTTTTGTTATGAAACTAAAATTAAATATTTTTGGCAGAAAGAAAAAAAAGAAAATTGACACTTCCTCCGACTTAGTCTTGTCTCAACATTGCACTTTTTTCCCCCTGTCAATAAAATAGCAACAAACAGTCAATTTTATATCTATTGATATAAAATTTGGAAGTAGATAAGACTCATCCCCACCATGTATTTCCAGTTCTAAGAAATTGTGCAAGATCTATTTTAAAAAATTGCCATTAAATATTTGAAGTCAACTCTTTCCGTTAACAAAATATCTCAGATGGTTTATAATTAAACTTTCAGGAAATATCAACCAGATTTATCTCTAAGTCTGATTATCTTTTGGATCCAACCAATTTCAAGTGTGTTGTTTCAGTCAGCCGACAGTAGCAAACACAAAAATGTTTATACTTCAGTCAATTTTACATATACAGTATTGTGCTAAAAGTTTGTATGGTTGTAGCTGAAATGCATTCACCACACATACACCAAGAACTTCTAATTGTTAAAGATATTTGCCTTAAACCTTAAGCATTGACTAATGGAGTTCACCCTGTTTGTCTGTTAGCAAAATATCTTATGAACCACTGAATAGACTGCAATGAAACCTTCAGAAAATAATCACTGGATGCACGTCTATAACATACAGTAGTCCCCGACTTACGAAACAAGTTCCGTTCCTACGCACCGTTTGTAACTCGAAAATTCGTAAGTCGGAACGCATAACACGTGTCGTCCGTGAGTTCGGATTTTTGGTCGTAAGTTGGAAAATGTATGCTAACGCTGCGCCGCACACCCGTTTTTCAACATGAGACTGAACAAGTGTACATACTGGTTCATAAACATGCACAGGACTTTGTTTACAAACGATTAGCTAACACACTTTCATCTAAAAACACATACCAGTGCTGTATTTACTTTACAACAGTACTGTTCGTAAGTCCGTTCGTAAGTCCGGAACGTCGTAATTCGAGGCCGTCGTAAGTCGGGGACCACCTGTATTTTCATTTGGAGTCAATGCAATTCTAGATGTTCTCCACAGCTAATCAGCCTTAGCAAACAAAATAAATTATTATAACTAAGTCACTTTTACAAATATTGAACGGACTTTGTTGTGGCCACAGCTGAGAGTCATTCACAACAAGGCCTGTCACGATAAACAATAAATCAATTAATTGCATGATAAATGAAAATTATCAACCGCATTTTCATTTATTGACTTTATCGTTTTTTTGTGTCTCTTTCTGGTGAAGACACTGGATGACAAAAGGTTCAATTCCGGTGCTCTTCACTGACCCCTCCCTTTCGCTTTTCTGTGTAAATCTGTTTTAACCGTCTAAAATCGTGTTTTTGGATCGTTAAAAGCAGGTGAGCTGAGAAGCTAAGCTACGAGCTAAGCTAACTGGCCAATCTCGGGAAAAAACCTCAGTCTTGTCACAGTTGAAACCTGTGCCTTCATGTAAAATTAGTTTTTCTCTGCAAAAATAAGCCGAGAACTTGTTTACTGATATTTTTTATTAAAGCTTTGTGAACGTCCGCCATTTTGAGAACTGAATAAAGGAAGTAGAGACGGCCAATGTCACATCAAGGGGCCTCCCTCCCATTTTTAAAAAAGTGACACACCGTTTGCTCCCTCACTAACCATCCTTTTGTCCAAACAGTTTTATACTGCCATCTAGTGGTACAAAAAATTACTACACACAAAAATTAACCAACATTTCTTCTTAAATTTGACATTACTAAATATTGTCAACTTTCAAACAATATTATCGTTTATCGCAATAATTTCTGAGACAATTAATTGCCCAGCAAAATTTGTTATTAAGACAGGCCTATTCACAACACATAATCTGAGCATGATATCTCACAGCATTATGAGAGATAACATTAATTTGAACACAATTACTACAACTCCTTTTTTTTCTAAACATAAGATTCAAACATGAAATATGTGTAACTTTAAGGAATGCTAAACCTTAATTTATGAAACAAACTTAATTTTGTGTAATTTGGAAAAACAACTATGTTTATTCAGCTATTTGTTCAAAGTAATAAGCTGAAATACATCAAAGAAGAGTGAATTATGATACAAATCTGAACTCACCTACATATTTCTATGCAAATTAATGTGTGAATACTTACCGTACAAAGCATTCACACTATTGTGATCCTGTTTACCGTATATTTATTATTATTCTGGGTTCTATACTTCTGAACATTTATCGGCATCGCTCTCGTTCCACAATTTTTCTGCTATTTCAACAAATTGTAGATCAAAACATTCAGCACTTTTAGGACAATCCTTTTATGACTTTTGGTATTGTTGCAACTTTAGCTTTTTGAAATATGTAGTCTTTTCTGCCATTTATTTCATAGAAAATGAACTGAGCTCATTTTACCTCCTTCATATCTTTACACCTGTTTACAACCTTTTACTGCTCCTTTTACATTTTGTTCTGGTTCAGCTTCTTTCAGTTTCTTTGTGCAAATTTAAACGTTTACCCCTACGTTCAGCTAATTTAAGCTGTTTTTTTCAACTGTTTTGTGCTTCCTTAAGATTCTTCTTGCTAACTACAAAATTTTTATGCTTTTTAAAACTTCTACTGCTATTTTCGGCTTGTTATGCTCCTTTCTGCTTGTTTATGCAAGTTTCAGCCTTTTCTACTATTTAAGCTACTATTTAGCTGTTTTATGATAATTTAATCTTTTTAAGTCAATTCCACATTTTTTTGCTCTCATTTCAACGTTTCCAGACTAATTCAGACAAAAAAAAAAAGATAATCTGCTCTCTCCACTTCTTTCTGGTAATTTAAGCTTCTTTCTGTCTTTTTTTTTAGCTGATTTTCAGCTGATTTAGTTAATTTGGACTTTTTTCAGATCATTTCCACTTTTTGTGCTAATTTCTGCCTCTTTAAGCCTAATTGGGCACACTTGTGCTCTCTCTCCTTCCTTCTGGTAATTTAAGCTTCTTTCCTTTTCAGCTATTTCTTGCTAATTTCCACCCTTTTTTTAAGCTAATTTACAAATTTTTGTGCTAATTTCTTCTTGTTCAAACCAAATTCAGAAAAACGTGTTCTTGCTGCCTTTTTCTGCCAACTAGGCTTGTTCTCCCATTTCAGCTACAATTTCAGCACATTTTAGCTAATTTCATCTGTTTGTCAGTTCTTCAGCAATAAACATTCACACTGTATTTTCGCAGGAAATGCAATTTTTCTAGTTCACTTAATCTTTTTATGATTACGCAAACATTTATTGCCTTCGAAAAGGAAAAAAAGCAACAATTATCGAGATTTTTTAAACATGACTTCATATGAAAGAGGGAATAACATATTTTTGTTAATACCATGTTGGTGAAAGTTAAAGATAAACGCTTGTTTTTTAAAATGTTATATCTTGAAACTACCCACATTACGCTTTCAGCTGTTCCTCTTGGTTCCTAACCACCAATTTCAGTGTTTTTCCTCTGCCTTTATCGTTCAGACCCACACTGTGTGTGTGTCTAGTCATTGTGTGTGCGTGTGCATGTTTTATGTGTGCTCCTGAGAGGTGCTGTCTGATCGATTGGTAGTAAATGTGTTCAGTCAGGGAATCCGTCGGCTTCATATGAAATATAGATGCTGCTCCCACGGTCAGATTAACAAGAGTGCCAACAGAGAGGAGTGATCACACACACCAAACGTACACACTCCGCTTGTGTGTACAAAACCACACCGCTCATAACTACAAACTTTTGTGCCACGTGTTAGGAGAATCTCCTCATGCGGCTCCACTTCCACATCAGTGCGGAGAGCAGGGAGGACATCTGCACAGCCAAACACTGCATACCGCACCAGAAGTTCGCCATGACTCTGTTCGAGCAGGTGGGAGAGCCTTCACGTGCTCCGTCTCTTTAAAGCGCCTGTCGTTGAGGGCCTGGATGAGAAACGTGCTCTGTAATGAATCCCAGGATGTCTTTGTGTTTGCAGTGTGTTTGTAACAGGTGTGGAGCCACATCGGACCCCCTGCCCTTCATTCAGATGGTCCATTACATCTCCACCACATCCCTATGGTAAAACTGAGCACACACCCACACACACAAATGCATGCAAACACACAAAATGCAGTAAATCTGGTGGCAAGCTGTGATGAAATGACAGTAAAGCGAGTGTGTTCCTCTGCACGGGTCTGTGAGCATGAAAATGTAAACACATACATCATGCGTACACGGGAACGTTCATGCATATGCAAGAGCAGGTGAGCTTCTGCATAACGTCCTCCATATATAAAAAGAAGATGGCAGGTAAATCAACACAGGATAGTGTGTGTGAGCTGGGAAAACCTTCAAGTTAATGAAATCAGGAGTGGGGAAGTGATTAATCAGGTGTTTGATTCAGTACACCTAGGGGGCAATGGAAATCTATGAGTAAAACAGTGAGCCTGAACAAGCAATTAAGAGGATGCATCACTTCAGAGCTCTTCAGCAAATAAAACAATGCAGAAAACAAAAAAAGTACAAATAAATAGACAATTTCAAATTGTTGTAG
Organism: Garcialebias charrua; assembly: GCA_038048925.1. Lineage (NCBI taxonomy): Eukaryota > Metazoa > Chordata > Actinopteri > Cyprinodontiformes > Rivulidae > Garcialebias > Garcialebias charrua. The sequence continues at coordinate 21,979 of JBBPBX010049053.1, forward strand.
ATCACCGAGGTGCTCTAATGTGCCGGTTAGCTGTTTTAAACGTCACTGAGAGTTGTTTGTTAAGACCCAAAACACAAAAATAAAATAAAAAAAATCAACATATGGAAAATAATCTAATGACAACAAAAAGCTATGACATGAGAGAGCATGTTCTAAACTGCTGTTCTATTGTGAGGCTTTTTTTTATTGTGAGAGAAGAGTTTCATCTCAGGGTAATGGAAGGGATGAGGAGAGTTTTTATTATAAATTGTTATTCAGAAAAAGAAAAAAAAACAATAGTAATTTAATTGAAAAATAATCCCCAAAACACAAAATATAAACCCAGTTCAGTGCCAGAGGCAGAGTTGCTCATTTGGTATTCATAGAAGAGGATATTATACATTGAACTTTATCCTTCAGAGTACAGTATATTAAAGCAAAACAGTAAAATGCAAATTAGTATTAAAATGTTATTGATTTAAGCATTGCTGAAGAAATCACAGTTTTGTCTCCTGAGTAAAGCTTTTAATGCTAATTTAGATTAAATCATCCTAATGTTGATATAAACCTAGCACAAAAAGTTGGAAATTTGTGTTTGGTTGATCATTTATTTGTTGTAATAATGCTTCTTGGCAATAAATATGTTACAGTTGGAAAGCTTGTTGTTTGTCTTCAATGGTGACAGGTTCATTGGGAAATGACATGTGTGGGTATGTGGGTTGCACTGCTAAATAACTTCAGATCTCTGCCAAACAATTTATTCTGATACTGCCTCTTGTTTGATGTTTATTGTAACGGATGGTTGAATTCTGAAGAAACGAGACATGTTGGTTTCTCGAACTATACTATCAGTTGGTTTTCTAATTACCTTTCAGATCGAAGGCAATGTGTTCAATATAATGGCACTTCTTCCAGTTATTTAACTGTCAATAATGGTATACCACAAGGCACAGTATTAGGTCCCACCCTCTTCACAATCTACATAAATAATTTATGACAAACTGACATGGAAACAACACATAAATTCTGTAAGAATAAAAATAGCTAAATCGATAGCAGTACTGTACAAAGTCAGAGACCTATTGAATGATAAGGCTCTGTATTTGTTGTATAACACAATCATTGTTCCACACTTAATCTATTGTATTGATGTTTGGGGGAATGCGTGTAAAACAATCACAAAGCCTATTTTTGTATTACAGAAAAGAGCTGTAAGAATTATCACTAGAAAGCATTACCGTCATCCATCAAGTACATTATTTTATCAACTAAAATTACTGAAGTTCCATGATTTGGTAGACTATAATATTTTATCAGTTATGTATAGAGCTCAAAATAATGCATTACCTTTAAATATCCAAATGCACTTTGTTAAAAGACAAAGTTGTTATAATCTTAAGGGAACAGAGTTGTTTGTAAAACCACAATTCAGAACCAGTTTGAAGGGACGTTCTACCTCAATTCAGGGAATTAGATTATGGAATGGCTTGGAGAATGTAGTTAAAAATGCCAAGTCAATGTTTACATTTAAAAAAATGATCAAAACAAATATGTTAAAAAAATATATGTGAAATAACGTAATGTGTATTGCATTAGTTAGAAAATTAGAAAGTGTTAGTCAGTTTGTACTGTATTAGTATTAGTTAGAAAACTAGAAAGAGTTAGTCATTTTGTACTGTATTAGTATTAGTTAGAAAATTAGAAAGAGTTAGTCATTTTGTACTGTTGGTTGAAGAATATTATTGTTTAACCTGATTGTTGGAAAAAGTTGGTTGAAGATTATTATTGTTTACATGGTTTGACTACTGTTGTTTAATCTGATTGTTGGAGATAAGGGGCAGATATAATAAGATTTATTCTTCTTTCTGCCACCTTTCATTTTTTTACATTTTGTACACTATCATTATGAGATTGCCTTGTATTGTTTCTTTTGTAAAAAAATGAACAAATTTAATAAACATAAACATAAACATGTCAGATTGTTCCTGATGAATCCTTACATTTCTAGGCCGATGACACAAACAGTTGCTAAAGTGTTCCAACTTTTACAGTCTGCGTTCAACATCATCCAGTCAGATTTGTTCCATCTCAAACTTGTGCTAAATGCTGATAAAAACCAAAGGGATGTTGTTTTCAAACAGGAGGTTGGTACCAGCAGACTCTCCTTCTATCCTACGAATGGTTTCTATTGAGTTTGTTGATTTTTACAAATACTTGTGAATTTTTGTCGATGCACATCTCTCTTTTAAGCCTCATGTCAAAAACTTGGTAAAGAAATTGAAATTAAAACTGGGCTTCTTTTACAGAAATAGATCCGGGTTAACTCTAAATACTAGGAAACTCCTTGTTACTGCTACTTCCCTTCCCTCCATTGACTCTGGTGACTTCCCTCCATTGACTCTGGTGACATTAGGGCGGCCGTGGCGTAGTGGTAATGGCAGTCGTCCCCCGATTGGAAGGTTGGAGGTTCGAATCCCGGTTCCCCACACCATGTGTTGTTGTGTCCACTCCCTGGGCAAGACACTTAACCCCGAGTTGCTCCCGGTAGGACTGGATGGCGCCTTGCATGGCAGTCTTCCGCTACCGGTGTATGAATGTGTATATGAATGGGTGGATGGTTGGTATTGTAAAGCGCTTTGAGGCCCCTCATAGGGGGCTGGAAAGCGCTATAAAAATAAGCTCCATTTACCATTATTTACATGAACGCTCCTGCGAGCGCCTTAGATGTTGGATGCTGTCTATCACGGTGCTCTAAGCTTCATAACTGGCTGCAACTACCATACCCATCACTGCACCCTGCATTCATTGGTCAAGTGGTCATCATTAACTTCATACAGACTGGTACATTTTCATCTTTTAATCAAGACATCATTACTTTCAGTGTCCCATCAGTGCAGACTGAATCTGGCAAAAGGGCCTTTTCTTACTTTCCTCCTGTTTCCTGGAACACCTTGCATAAAGATTTGAAGCTCTTGACCATGACCTTTCTAAGGGATTTTAAACAACTTTTAAGTTTGTGGCAAAAATCAGCACAGACATTTTCCCGGTTTTAGTATTTTACACCATTTTACAATTAAGTATGTTTTGTTGTTTTGTTTTATATCACTTTTTTTGTGTGCTTTTCATTTTATATGCGTTCATGTGAATAGTTATTGTTGTGTGTACCTCATTTATAGTTTTTGTTTAAAACTGGTCTCTCTTGTAAATGAGTCCTCATGACTCAATGAGACTAACCTGTACAAATGCACCCGCTTCAGATGTTATCAACCATAAAATGGTCCTTATCAATTATTATCATACCCATACGTAGCGGTCAGAATGCCCCTACCGTACCTACTAGTAGGTTTAAAGGTACATTGTCACTGTTACAAGCGATGACACCAGGCTCCGTCTTTAGCTTCGTGTCAAAGTTTCGACTAAAGCCTCTGGCGTTAGGTTTAGGGTCTTGGTTAGGTTTAGGCACAAGGGTAAGGGGGTTAGGTTTAGGGTTGGTCCTCGGGGTCAGGTTTAAGGTTAGGTTGAGGAAAACGATTACATAAGCTGAAAAAAACAAA
>JBBPBX010049054.1:0-12690 GCA_038048925.1 Garcialebias charrua
TTCAAGAACAGAGGGAGGAAAATAATGATTACTGTATTTTTAGCCTGTATGACATATTTATGGATTGTTTTTTCTTCTTAAACTTTTCACAAGTTATCTGAGGATTACAATATGAAACAAACATCGAGGCGCTGAGATTAGAATAAAGTTTTATTTAGATACAGCAGTTTAATATAGTAAAAAAAACGTAGTCCACCTCCTCATGGTGCTGGGTTCCTGAAACACAAAAATAAACGTTACATTAAAACGGGTTACACTTCTCCATTTTAACAGGACTAGATCATTTTCTACAGCGTGAATGTGGGTGAAATGAAAAAAAAATAGAACTTCAGCTCAGCTCTGAACGAGGGTCTGGTTTTAACCAGGCTAGAAGGCCTCAGGATTGTACGGTTTTTTGAATAAACAAATAAAATATTTGCGGACAGTTCGAGACAAATTAATTAGGGCCGAATGAACCGTCACAGCTGGAAGGATTGATCAAAAAAGATTATGACATTCTATCTCAATAATTTTAGGTTATAACACTTAAACAACGGGAAAGTTGGAAAATTGCAGTGAACCTCCCGTTAGCATAGCATATGCCTAACAGCGGACATTTTATAACTTTGTAACGGTAGACGGCTCACATCGGATTCGCTAACAAAGCGTACAGTGGCGAGTCGTGTAGATAAACAATATCGACTTTAAATAATCCAAATTTAGTTTTTGTAGACGAACTTAGCAGCTAACAGCAAAGCTAACGAGCCATAGGTCCGACGTGGTTTACGAGATGTAGTTTTATAATTTGTGTATAGGCTGTGAGGATATAGAACCGAACGCATCATACTTGTATTTCCCAATATAAGAAGCAGAGAAAGTGGATTACCAATTTGGAAGACGTACTTTTGTGAATAGATCCAGTGAATGTCCACGTCGTCTTGTGAGCGGACGCAAAAGACAGTCGTTTCCTGTACAGCCTGAGCAGGGTTGCCAGGTGAGAAATGTAGGATTATCGTACACCCATTATAAACAAAATAATAAGTACTGTACTGTAGCGTCTGACAGGCACTCACAGCTTTGTGGCGTCAGTACTGGGGGGAACCATAGACAATACGCATTATTGTCTGGTGGTAATTAATGAGCTCAACAGAAAGTCTTCTGTCACATTTAGAAAAGCAGGATTAGCTGGAATTCCAAGACGCCTTCAGGGTTAAAAAAAAAAACTCCGACAGACAGTTGCGACAGGCTGATGAAAACCGATCACAACTACACGTTTACAGAATGGCGAAATTATTGTATTTTTGGCCTTTGTCGGGATTATTGATCGTACAGAGGGCAAAATTATCGTACAAATACGAAAATTATCGTACAGCTGGCAACATTGAGCCTGAGTATAATGGAGACCCCTGATGGACGAAAAAAGGTACTGCAGACAGGAGCATAATAATTTCTAGAAAAAACCAAAAACAGGTCGGAGTCACTTTATTTTTTAATTTAGTCATCCAGTTGGGTTATTCGTTCTGAAACATTTAATAAAAGTAAAGGGATGCAGGTACAGAGTTTAATAACTGTTTGGAGTCAGATGAATAAGAGAAGAGGACAGATTGGGGTTTGAAGAATAAATAATAATAATAATAATAGTAATGAATTCAATTTATAACGCACTTTTCATTAATGGAAATCTCAAAGTGCTAAGGAGGGAGTAGCCCTCACAGACAGGTCTTAAATGAATACATATTTATAGATGTGGAAAATGGATTTAAAATTCATTCATTTCTAAATTTTGATGCACTTTTAACATGCAGGAAAGGGTTTTAACAGAACTGTTTTTTTGTATGTCCAGAAGCTCAGATTTAGCTTTTTTAGATTTCTCTACATGGATTATGGAGCATGCATCAGGGTATTTAACAAAACAGTTTGTTGAATAAATGTTTTAAAACGTGCAATCACTGATCATTTCTTTAATATGTAATGCACTTAAATGTTAAACTGAGTACAAATGTAAAAGGACAATTAATTTAATGTTAATATTTTTATAATTTCTTTATTCTTTGCACTAATATAAAGACAAAAGTGGACTTTTGGAATGAGTATTCTGGTCTGACCCCCTTGAGATCAGATTAAGCTGTATGCGGCCCCCAGATCAAAATGAGTTTGACACCCCTGGATTAATAGTTATATACCTGGAACAACAGGCCAAAATGAAAGAGCCCATATTTTTACTTTGAATAAATGAGCCACTGAGCTTAATAATTTCAAATTGACAATTTAGGAGGGCATGAAAATATACACGATACATAAATAAATCCAACAAGAAGGCAGGTCTTAGGAGGCTCAAGGAATTTGCTAATTATCATAGACTGTATACTAGCAAGGGGGTCTTAGAAGACCGTAAATTATATTTTCTGAAATAAAAGTAGGCTACAGTATTTTTTGATTTCAGGGTTAAATTGATTATTTCACTTTTAGGTAAACTAATGTTTTGGATCTGTTGTGCAGATCAGATTAAAAGATGCCTCCGTCGAAGGTTCCATAATAAAGATTGTTAACAGAAAATTAATTTGATCCTGGTCTGTTAATGATTTTGTTTTAAATTTTTTAGTTTTTCAATTTTTTAAATAGCCTCATTGAACAGTGTTGATGGAACGACAAGAGTGAGTCTATGAATCCCACCTCATCCTTTACAGAACACATAATGGTGAATATGCATTAAGATAGGCCTCTGTCAAAACACATGCAGCATCTGACTTTTGAATCTCGGCTACTGTGGTTATTGATCAGATCGGATCAGATTTAATATGAAGGTGTGTCCAGAAACTGACTCACTGTGACTTCACTGGGAAGAACAAACTCATATGCAACCTTGCTCAAGAACTTTGAGGGGCATAAGCAAGGAACGACTGAAAACAACAAAGGCACCGAAAGAACAAAAGACTGTCCACAGAAACTTTCAGCCGAGCAGAGGCAAAGACTTTCTCAAAGAACTGTCAAAACATGGTCATCAGACACAAATGGCCAGGATATACGGTCCGGATTTGGGGGTCCGGACGAGAATCAGAACCCAGTGAACGTCTCACTGGGGGCTGGAACAAGAGAAAGCTGAACACGTTCTCCAAACAGACAAGAGAACAAATGGTCCTGAAGTCACTCACACCAGCAAAGGCCGCACCCCATACGTATTGATCTGTGAGGATCTGTCGTTGATCTTAGCAGCCGGGATCAAAACTACAGTTGCTATGATAAATTTTTAATGAAACACATAGGCACATTTGGGCCTGCCAGCGCAGGCTTCATGATTTTTAGTTATACTATACTCAGGTGGACCTGACGACTTGCTTCTTCTGGTTTCTGTAACTCTGTGGTGAAGCTGAAGGGGAGCAAGGGAAATGATCCCAGCTCCTGGCCCCAAAACGAGTTAACTTTTATATTTTTGTTTTTGCAGTTGTCCTTGGCGGAGTGCATGTTGGGATTCTGATGTGTCACAAGGGGTACATTTTGGTAAATGATTATAATTTTAAAGAAAATGAGATGATATCGTAGATTATAGTTAGCTATATGGTTGTGAAAACCAAATTAGAGGTGGCAATAGGCTGAGGTTTAGGAAACATCTGGCACTAGTGCTAAGGTTAAAGGATGGTAAATTTAGACACAATTTCCAATTTATTAACCAAATAACTTTGGCATAATTGAAACAAGGTAGAGTTTTGTTTCAAAAGGGGGTTAAGAGGTTGACAGATGTTTCTAAAAATAGAAAGGTTGAAATTGGTCCCTAGAAATAACTAGATTGTAAATGTTTCCTAGAAACAACTAGGCCGAAAATGTTCCTAGAAATAACTAATTAACTAAAAGATGGTAAATACATTTTAGTATACAAAGAATAATAAGGATAACTGATAAATTGGCGTTATAAACAAAGTTCACTTGCGTTGATATTGAGGCGGCATCGTTCTTGAACGTTTTATTTTCTTTAATCATGGCATGGGGGAAGGAGTATTGATGCAAGCATATTTCAAATGAGCAATTAACAACACTGTTTTTTTTTCCCCCTCTGTGAAATGTGTGTGAAGCAGGATGGGGACGCCCCTTGGAAATGATTCCTGCCTGCAGGCTCGAACCATTCAAACCTGAAGTGGACCTGATCAGAGGATGTTTAGAAATATGATGGTTCTGTAAAATTATAGCAATTGACTTGACTAGACGACATGTGACTTATTGACTCAGGAAAAAGGTGTACAATGTTTTGTGAATTATGCTCTGCCGCCGCTTGCTATGTTATTTTTTAATTATGCTCTGCCGCCGCTTGTGATGTTATTGTTATGTGTGTAATTTCTGCTATAAGCTGAGCGAAAAGGTACAGTATTTTTTGTAAGTATGAACCGCCTTAAAACTACTCATAATTAACCCTAATGAAGATTAAGCCTCTTCCAAACCAACTAACATGCATGATTCATTCTTTGTACTACAGATTTATAATTGATTGGGTGTTGTTTGCTGTGGCACATTCTGTTTGTGATAGGTGGTTCCTGGAAATGCTCCAGCTGAGGGAGTTTTCTCAACGGAGTCCCGGGGAGGCAAGACCAGAACAGCCCTGGTCAGGAAGGACCCGTGGGGGGTCGCTGAACGCACACCACAGGCAGTGCGTGTCAATGCCAGGGGATCCACACGGTTCAGTGTGTTCCAGCCCGTGAACCAGGAAGGAGCTAAAGGATTGGGCTGGACAACAAGAGGAGCTCGCATTCGAACTCTCATGCCTTGATAGACCCAAAGTAGTTGAATAAAGTTGCGTGCAATGCCGGGGGTCTGCCCTGAGCAACGCCAAGGGAATGCCCCTGAGGAGACAACTGCCTGATGCGGAGGAGGAACTTGGGAACTTAAGGTTCATAATTCTGCAATATCCTAAGCACTTACTATTATTATTGTTCATAGTTTGCATATATTTCCTTATATTCTACAATTTGCATATTAACAAATTGAGTCAAAATGTGGTGGCCAGACAAGAGGGCATAACTTGGAGGATTTTGAAAAAACTGATTGAATATTGTGTATATATGCATTAAACTACGTTGTGTGTTGTGTGATTTTATTTCTTTTGTGATGGACCTCAGCAGAATGAGGTCCAAAGGGGGATTGTTGTGAAATAGAAATATATGTATCTTTGTGTTTTCTTTTATTATGAAGGAGTCTTCACACGGCGTTCAAAATGATCAAATTTCTCTCATAGAATGGTAAGGGTTTCCTGAGAGGAGACAGAATAGTGAGCATGTGCTCATGTGAGGCTTTGGGACTTAAGGAATGCTTGAAAGTGGATCTTTTCTTGTCTCTGAGAGGTTTATGGCAGTGCCTTTTGTCAGTTTTATGACTTCACATATTTTATGACTGGCAAGGAGACACTGGTCTCTTTGTTCTGGGTGTAAGCCACACTTCCCCCATCAGCTTCATGTGAAGAAAGGAGTCCAGCTCTGAAAACTGTGTTCACTTGAAGGCGCAGAGAACATGGTTGCATAAAACGTAGTAAAACAATTAATACCTTGATCATAAAGCACTTGTGCATTAACTATATAATAATTGTGAAGTAGTTTTCAATCAGATTAAAAGTAGAACTGTGTAAAGTCAGCCTGTATAAATAAAGGTTGAATGAATGAATATTATCCTTCACTCTTTTACCAAAGAAGAGTTCAGCCAGCTGAAAAAACAAATGGTATTTCCTCTATTAGTTAAGGGGGAGGGAAAATGCCCCACCAGAGAGAGACAAAGAGGGTCTCGGTGGAAGGCAGGAAATATCCTGCAGGAGTATATAAACTTGGGTATCCTCCTCCAGGGGAGAACAGAGAAGTAGCCCACGGATCAGGTTGTATCTCCTCTCCCCCTCCTCTCTCCCTGTCTCTCTCTCCCCCTCCTCCCTTCTTTTGTCTCTCTATCTCTCTCTCTCACTGTCCACGTCTTTTAAAACAAATGTAATGGCTTTTAGAAAATAGAACAAATGTATTCTGTGACTTTTAACTTATGATTAATTAAACTGGTTTGGAACTTTAAGTGAGCGTCTGTCATGTGTGTGTATCTTTCCTTCCTGTTCCAAAGTGAACCAAAAAACGAATTCTGGGACGGATAGTTTCATTACGTCAACAGGGTCAAACGTTTCTACTAAAAAGAAACTGTCCAGATGAACTGAGTGAGAATGAGCGGATTTGATACCTGGACTATTGAGAAAAAATTGAGAGGGGTTGGACACTCTTCCACTCTGGAGTTGCCCCTGGTGAGAGGCGCAGAGCAGGAGTGGGCATACTGGTTGCCCCCCCCCATCTTGGTACCTGTACGTTGCATTGTGGTGGTGAACACAGCTCCGCATAGGGTGGATGTGTAGTGAGTAAGAGGGCAGCTGAGATTCAGAGGGTTAAGGTTACACAAGGAATCAGTTATGCAGAGGCCATTAAGAAAGTTCCGGACACTTTGAAAGCTGAAGCCCTACCTGCTACTAACAACGCCAAGAACTGTGGAGACCATGCTGGTTAACAAAAGTGATTTTGTTTTGTTTATGTCAGACATTAACTGTTCAGCTCAGTCGACTAGCCGTAATGAACGGATAAAGATAATTGTTAAGTCTGCAGAGAAGTTCTTGAACATATCTGGTTTGCACTGGGAAACAGTCAAGCAGAATCTTGATGACTTGTCTCAACCCTCTCAGGCGTTGACTGAACGCGCACAATGCTCATAGGATTGCTTCATTGGACCGGAAGCTTCGTTTTGGACGGACGTGTGGGAGACCTAGTATAGTATGTTTGCGACTTTCTGTTTGTTATTAAAGTCCTGGTTCCTGTCCAATTGGTGGCAGTAATGCGCTTGTACTAAGTTCGCCAACCACCATTAAACTCAATAGAAGAAGAAGAAGAAACATTTCTCTGGGAGAATGAAGTGAAGCAACATGAAACCAAACCATGTTCAAGCGTCACGTTTAATGCTGAGAGCAAAGTGAACTCTGTTAATAGTTTTGAGCAAAGTGTTACCAAAAAAGCCGAGTGTATCAGATGTGATACAAAAAATATATAATAAACAAAATGATATGGCAAAAAAAAAAAGACATTTGGATTTTCTTTAAAGGCCTAATAAACATGTCAATTCTAAAAAATTAGAATATTCTGACTATTTTTTGATGGGTCAGACTTGTAGGACCTGAAAGATGGTGATCTATGCCCGGGTAGGGCGAAGCCAGAGGAAACTCTGATGGAGGCCCGCAGCGGTCCTGACATGCAAATCGGTCGTCCGACCTGGGTATCCACCTTATTCCTACGCCCCATGATGCCTTGCGCGAATTATGTGAACGACTTCCGCTGAAAGTCAGAACCGGCACTTTTGTTACACGCTAGCAACGCGCTAACCGGTTTTCGTCAGAGGTTTTAGGTCATAAAATATGTGGGAACATAAACTATCACAACTCAGATGTAGAGATATTGTTTTACCGCTACCTACAGCTGTTGAGGGGTGGGAGGACGACTTGAAGAAGTGGCCGAAAATAACGTACACTAGCATGTTTAGCTACTAGCATACTTAGCTACTTTGACAGTTGCTTCAGATGGCGAAGCAATGAGCAATCTGAAAAGCTCTGAAGCTTATTAGTATCTTCACAGTAACAAGGTTGGTCCTGTTATGTTAAGAGAGGTGGGACACTTTATTTAAACAAACATAAAGCCCAGTCTAAGCATTAAAATCCACATCTCCAGGTCCAGCTAACAATGATGTTGCTTTGGACTTTTGAGCTGCAAGATGTTTATCTGGACACCAACTGAGCACCTGGAGCTTGACATTTCTTTTGACAAATACTTTACTGATTCACAAATGAAGCACCTTGAGAACTTTTAATAAAATACAGTAAATGAAAACAAATAATGAAATAGACAGGAAACGATCTTTAAAAACTTGATAATGACAAAAGTGACATTTAGATAGAAACAGTAGTTTAATCCAAAATTAACTGATATAGTGCACACAAAAACCTAACCTTGTAAGAAGGTTAACAGTCAACTATTGTACATAACAAATGAATCATTTTAGCAAATACTTTTCTAATGTAATATAGTTAACATTGCATCCTTTAAAAAACATGTTGAGTTGTGTTACGTTTACAGCAAGTACACCAGTACTGTACATGTTTGAGAAAAATGTTTACATTTAATGTCTTCTCACTTCTCACTTGAAATAAGCTGGCATCCTTTGCGTGTGAATGCTGGAATGATTAAATTGACACCATAGCTCTTGCAGCAGGTCCCTCACTGTGAAACCACGATCACCCATCACCTGATCTCCAGCACGCAGATAGTCCAGAAACCCAGAGTTCTGTGTTATATACCTGTCACTGCATTTACCACCATAAGCATCTGAAATAAACATGATTATTCCAGAGGGAGAAACAGCCAATAAATATTTCACAGTGTTATTTGCATGTATGATTCACTTCTGGAGTCCAAGTTTTTAGCTTTCTGCAAAACATGTTGCTTTAATTGTTTCACGGGGCAACCATAGAATAAGGTTGTTGGTTTGTTCTGACATTATGTCAATCCACATTCCAACAGTCATGCTGCATGTGACTGGTGGTGTTGAGCAGCTCCACACTCTCATCAAGCCCATCTGAAAGTAAAAGTACAGTATACAAACTTTAGGGTTCATTTATGAACACACACACACACACCTATATTATATATATATATAGATATATAGATAGATATGTATAAATAAACGCACACACAGCATACATATAGGTGCGTGTGTTTATTTGCCAGTTATGAACGAAAATATTAGTATAATTTAATCACTGACTACATAAAATCATAACACTAAAAGCTGTCTCTTAAATCATACCTGGTGTTCTCGATCCTCTGGAGGATACGGTGTATTTTTTCAGGTGGTTTCTCGTAGTCCAGCCACAAAGAAGGGTGCGGGTTTTTGTTTTCGGAGCATGTTCAACACACACTAGTTGCAGCCACTAATTCAGCTTCGTCTGATTATTCGTACAGCCACGAACAGCGCAACAGGTACCCGAGCTCCACAAGACATCTTCGTGACAATATTAGCTCGAAATAACAGAAAACAGAACTTCAACAGAACTTCTACGATGCGCGCAGATTAGCAAGCAAACAACGAGGAGCCAATGCAAAAATTCTACTTCCGGGGTCAAACGGAAGTACGGCACATTATCGCTTCTACAGTGACACCTTCAGGAATAAGGTGGATAGGGGCGAAAGACTAATCGAACCATCTAGTAGCTGGTTCCCTCTGAAGTTTCCCGTAGGATAGCTGGCGCTCTGAGCTCGCAGTTTTATCCGGTAAATCGAATGACTAGAGGTCTTGGGGCCGAAACGATCTCAACCTATTCTCAAACTTTAAATGGGTAAGAAGCCCGGCTCGCTGGCTTGGAGCCGGGTTTGTTTCCTGCTTTGTTTCGGATGGCGAGCCTGAAGCCGTCACACAAACTGGAGGTGACCGGTGTTGAACCGGAGTGTTCTCGCTCCAGAGGGGAGGTGGAGCGGGGGCTGCAGGGACAGCTGGACGATACATCCGTCACACAAACACAAGTCCTCTGACTCGTCCCTCTGACTGAAGACTTTGTTGTCCTCAGGCCTTCAGGCGCATGTGGAGGTGATGGAAGCAGGCATAGAGCAACACCAAGTTCTGGTGGAGATGGTCCCGAAGTTCCAGTCGGCTCGGGATGAGGACCTCTTCAAAAAAGCAGCCCTGTTCAACAAAAGGTCTATCTGATGAAGGCAGTGGGTCTGATGGACTCGGGTTAACTCCACTCCCTCTCTCTGGTCCATCTCTAACATCAGGAGGGAGTTCGAGAACCGTGCGGAAGCTCTGGAGCAGAAGTGGCTCCTGCAGACCATGAGGGAGGAGTGTGATGAGCGGCTCCGCAGCGCTCAGCAGGAAAAGGAGTTGTAGCTCGGCCACGGAGCGAGTCTGCGCCTCCAGCTGGACGTTCAGCTCCTGGTTGCGCTGCGAGTAGAGAACAACTTTCAGTATGACATAAGAGATTAAATTTGGTGTCTTTATTAATGATAATAACATTGACTATGGTATAAATAATGTTCTGCTGTTAGCCAAACATTATATACACAAGTGTCGCTTCATTAAAACCGTCCCTAATTTCACACACTGGAAGAATGAGTTAAAGTTGTTTTATAAGTCTTTGTGTTTGGTGAAGTCAAAAAATGCTTTTAAGTTGTCATCCTTTTTGAAAATATTTGATGTGTAAAGTATGCCCTGTTCTTTATGTTATAAATACAATATGCCCCCTTACGTAGGTTTTTTTATCTTTATTTTTTATTCTTGTTAGCTTTTTGTTTGAACAGTTTTATTTACTTGATATGTAATGTGAACACATTGTTTATTTTACGGTACCGTTTTTGTATGATGTTGGTAAAATTAAAAAAATTTTAAAAAACTTTCAGTATGACAGAAACACGTGTGGTGTTAACGAGCCGCCGCCGTCAGCTGCACCTGCTGCAGGTCGTACACGTCTGCGCGGAGTCGCGCAGCCTCCTGCAGCTCGGAGCTCTGCTGCTCGACTTTACTCCTGAAACCAGACGATAGCATGAAACAGGAAGTGGAGCTCTGAGGTTTTGGCTCTCAGAGACTCACCTCAGTCTCTGCAGCTCCCTGAGGTACATGAGAACCAGGAGCTGAGGGAGACGCGGGACTAAGTCTGGGAGGAGCTGAGGGCGGTGAAGAAGCAGGCGGAGAGGAGCCAGCACGTGGCTGAGAGGTGCCTTCACATCCAGGCCCGCGTGGACTCTCCGACGTCTCCTCCAGGCTGGTGGAGTCTCGTCAGGTGGAGTGGATGGAGGAGAAACGCCAGCTGCAGGAGCAAGTGGCCGAGCTGGTGCGGCTGACAAAGCAGATCAATGAGAAGGTGCAGAGAGTGGCGGCGGCGCAGAAGAAGGTTCTCACACACACACACCGTTTCTGAGCTCCAGGAGGTCCATGTTCACACACGTGCGTGTCGTTTAGAGAAACCCAGTTGGAGGGCAGGGAGAAGAGCCTGCAGGAGCAGATACAGCTGCTGGAGGCCAGAGTGGAGGAGCTGCAGCTGAAGCTGCCGCCGCTAAAAAATAACCATCAGCTCATTCGTTCCCTTCATTCTTGCTCGATGTTCTCAGCTCAGCTCTGCAGGAGGCTCAAGGAGCTGCAGCGAGGGCATAACGAGTTCTGGCGCCTCCTGCTCGGAGGTCATGGGGGCGCAGCAGTGTGGACTTCCTCTCCCACCCACCGCCTCCTTCATGGGTCTGAGGGGCCGTTCTTCAATGAGCTGGTGAGTGTGGCCGTGCACGTTGCAGCAGTGCATGAATAAAGGTGACCGTCTCGTTCTCAGCTGCAGGAGCGAGACTAGTCTGAACTTTGTCAGAGCCTGGAGGCGCAGGCTTAGAAGGCAGGATACAAACCCGAATCCTGACCTTTGACCCCCCCACAGGGTGAAAAATTATAAACAGCATAGTTAATTTTAATAAAAAGATAAACTTTATTGATAAATTGTGTTATGGCAGCACTTCATCCTCCTCAGGATTCAAAGGGATAGTCCAGATGCGAGTTCATTTTGACACTCACATGCACAAGGTGTTGGGAGGGAAATGATGGATTTACTGCTTCATGTTGGTTTTAGAAGCTTCATGAACATTTTGTCCTCAAATGCATTTGAGAAGAAACGTTTTAGTTTCTGCTTTTAACTTTTAACTAGGGGTGCACCGATAAATCGGCCCAGATTTCCTTAATTTTAGGAAATCGGCCAATGCTTGCATGAGATACCGATTTTACAGATTTTTCTTTTTGTTTGAACAACAATTGTCTAAACGTCATTTATATTTCAGAGCACTACTGTACCTTGTGACCAGTTAAAACAAGTTTGTATTGTTTCTAGAATAGTGTTCAAGGGTCTGTTTTGCAACAAAATAAGATTGAAATTTGAAGGCGCATTGTGACAACAGCTAACAGTGTTGCTTATAAAACAAAATTCGGAATCGGCAAGTCAGACTTTGTAGAAATCAGTGATCGGCCAAAAAACTGCAATCGGTGCACCCCTACTTTTAACCCCGTGTTTCTGTACGATGATGAAATCAGTTCCACAGGTGGAGCAGTAGTTGTTAAAAAATAAAAAAGTTGTTTTAAACGAATTCCAATTTTTTTATATATTTAAATGAGAATAAAATTAATATTAAAAATGAAAAAAATAATAATAATCTAAAGCGAAAGGAAAAATGTTTTACCGGAGTAACTAAGAAATAGTAAACGGAGTGTTTACAAAATTCCAAAATTTGTAAAGGAAAACTGAAATTAAATGAATATTAAGGAAAGAAGGGCCAAAACTAACAAAATTAGTGTTTAAAAAAATAATAGCTGGAAAAAAATAATTTACTGGAGCAAATTAAATTACTACAAGAGTAAAAAAATTAAATTAAGAGAATTCCAAAATTTGTAAACAAAATTCCAAAAGTTGTAAAGGAAAACTGAAATTAAATGAATATTAAGGAAAGAAGGGCCTAAACTAACAAAATTAGTGTTTAAAATAAGTGAGACAAAAAACAATTTACTTGAGCTAATTACTACAGGAGTAAAATGATTAAATTAACAACAAGAGATAATTCCAAAATTTGTAAACAAAATTCCAAAAGTTGTAAAGGAAAACTGAAATTAAATGAATATTAAGGAAAGAAAGTCCAAAACTAACAAAGT
>JBBPBX010049055.1:0-25510 GCA_038048925.1 Garcialebias charrua
CCACTTGGAGCAGCTCCTCTGGGGGAATCCCAAGGCGTTCCCAGGCCAGCCGAGAAACATAGTCCCTCCAGCGTGTCCTGGGTCTTCCTCTGGGTCTCCTCCCGGTGGGACATGCCCGGAACACCTCACCAGGGAGGCGTCCAGGAGGCATCCTAACCAGATGCCCGAGCCACCTCAACTGGCTCCTCTCGATGTGGAGAAGCAGCGGCTCTACTCCGAGTCCCTCCCGGATGACTGAGCTTCTCACCCTATCTCTAAGGGAGAGTCCAGACACCCTGCGGAGAAAACTCATTTCAGCCGCTTGTATCCGAGATCTCGTTCTTTCGGTCATAACCCAAAGCTCATGACCATAGATGAGGGTGGGAACGTAGATCGATCGGTAAATTGAGAGCTTTGCCTTTCGACTCAGCTCTCTCTTCACCACGACAGACCGGTACAGCGCCCGCTTCACTGCGGATGCTGCACCTATCCGCCTATCGATCTCACGCTCCAGTTTTCCCTCATTCGTGAACAAGACCCCGAGATACTTAAACTCCTCCACTTGGGGCAGGACCTCCTCCCCGACCTGGAGAAGGCATGCTACCCTTTTCCGGCTCAAGACCATGGCCTCGGATTTGGAGGAACTGATCCTCATCCCGGCCGCATCACATTCAGCTGCAAACCGCTCCAGCGAAAGCTGTAGATCACGAACTGATGAAGCCAATAGGACCACATCATCTGCAAAAAACAGAGAAGCGATTCTAAGGCCACCAAAACGGATCCTCTCAACACCTTGGCTGCGCCTAGAAATTCTGTCCATAAAAGTTATGAACAGAATCGGTGACAAAGGGCAACCTTGGCGGAGTCCAACTCTCACCGGAAACGAGCCTGACTTACTGCCAGCGATGCGGACCAAGCTCTGACACCGGTCGTACAGGGACCTAACAGCCCATATCAAAGGGCCTGGTACCCCATACTCCCGGAGTACCCCCCACAGAACCCCCCGAGGGACGCGGTCGAATGCCTTCTCCAAGTCCACAAAGCACATGTAAACTGGTTGGGCAAACTCCCACGCACCCTCCAGGACCCTGTTGAGGGTGTAGAGCTGGTCTAGTGTTCCACGACCAGGACGAAAACCACACTGCTCCTCCTGAATCCGAGGTTCGACTATCCGACGGACCCTCCTCTCCAGAACCCCTGAATAGACCTTACCAGGGAGGCTTAAGCCTAATTTATACTTGACGCGACGCGCAGCGCGCGAGGGTGCGTGCTCCAAAAGTGACGCAATTTCACAGTCCCCGCCCCTGCGCGTTGGCCCCGCGCAGGGGATTAGCGCGTGCCGTGCACCTCTGAAATTTTGAAACTCCGCAAGCCTCTGCGCGCGCGGTGGGCGCTACGATTTGATTGACAGGACCTCACCCGACAGCCTTCACCCTCTTCACGCCGGAGCTTGCAGCTGTTTGCGCCGCTGTGGTCGTAGAGACGGAGTCGCGATGCATGGAGGAATGTTTTGTGACACAAAATGTATAAATTCTCCTTCATTCCTGATCTGGAGTCGGACTTTTCTTTTGTTTTTTCGCCAAAAGTCACGTGATCGCTTTCTCCTCCGCTGACTCCATGCATTAAAGCCGCAAATAAAGACAACAGTTCAGCACGCGAGCGGAAAGCTATTTGTTTTTGTTGTGTGATTTCAAACAGTTCTTCTTCTACGGTAGATTTCTTCTTCTACACCTTTCTTGCAACATATGCACAGGTTTTAGAGGGTACTGCCTCCTGCTGGTCCGTAAAAGAACAGCACTTTGCCATGCGCCGCCGTGCGTCAACCATAAACACAGAGGCGAAACTATGAATGCATTTCGCCGCACGGCTGAGTGCACGCGCGGCGCGCGCGCTCCAGCCTGCGGACCAAAGCGAAAGTCTAACTCAGCCATTAAGAGTGTGATCCCCCTATAGTTGTGTAGCTGAAACGGGTGTTGATAAAATAGGGAAACTTTAGTTTAAAAAATAAATAATCTAGTTTAAAAAATAAATAATCTATTTTTAATAAAAGAAAGTGAATTTGGTTAAAAACTTTACTAAAAAAATTACCCTTAAGGCACGTAGACCCGTTGCAGAGGAGGCTTGAGACAGATTCACACACACCAATTAAATTGCACAGTTGTTTGTTTAATAAAGTACTAAATTTAAAATACACAGTTTTAAAAAGGCAATTCTAGCTCATTTCTAGAAAAGTGCAATTCACATCCATATTCTAAAAACAGGAAGGAACTCATACACACACATACACACACACACACACACACAAACAAGACTACTGTCACCGCCTGAAGAGATCCTTTTATCGATCAGTCCAAAGTCTGCCCTGGCGAAATCCGTTGCACCCAAAGAGACGTCACTCCAACCGACGCCTGTGTGAGTGGTTGAGCTGGCATCAGTCGGCTTCAGCTCGGCCCGCAGGACGCGTGACGTAGCCCACGCCACGCCGTCCAGACAGCGGGCCCCAAACAGTCCCAGGACCAGCCGGCAGGCGAGGGACGACCCGGATGAGGAGCAGAACCAGTCGGGACAGTCCAGACCGCCGCAGAACGGCCACGGACAACCAGGAGGTAGACGTTGTCACGGACAACAGGAAGTAGACGTTGCAAAGGACAAACAGCAGCGAACACTGAGCTGCTCCACCTCTAACAGGAGAGGGAAGCAGGAAGATTGCAACGGTGGTCGCTAAAACAGTCCATAGCGACTGAAAACACCCAATTACGCCAGCGCGTGACACAGCAAGCCAACGCCGCCGGAAGGCGGATGACGTGTAACTAACCCTGAGAGCTGGGCCAGTTTTATACCGGAAGCCAGCCCCAGATTCACCAATCGCATCACAGCAACTGTGTGGTGCATTTAATGTCCGCAGGACATCTTGCCACATTCACCCCCGCAAACTGAATCGACGTCCCGTCGAAGACCCAGCCTGCCACCATGGTCAAAATACAAAGGCATGGCACTCCAAACCCCGAGAGCCACTCCGTAACCAGCGCCACAGTAGAGGCATGCTGGTCTAGTTGGAGTGGCCCACGTGAATCCAGAGAATACCACTCCTTACCCAGGACCTGCACCACAGTAGAGGCACGCTGGTCCCTATTAAAAAATAAATAAATTACAAGCTTAAAAACAGGTGAACCGCTGCTGTTTGTCCTTTTCACACGCATACACATAATAAAAACAAAATCTTTCCTGCCTGGACAGAATACAAAAATACAAACAGTAGTGAAAAAGTCCCAGCCTCAAACTGCAAAAACTACCAAACAACGCCAAATGTAGCCGAAACGGGTGTTGATAAAATAGGGAAACTTTAGTTTAAAAAATAAATAATCTAGTTTAAAAAATAAATAATCTATTTTTAATAAAAGAAAGTGAATTTGGTTAAAAACTTTACTAAAAAAATTACCCTTAAGGCACGTAGACCCGTTGCAGAGGAGGCTTGAGACAGATTCACACACACCAATTAAATTGCATAGTTGTTTATAACTCCTTTTAAGCACTCCCAGACACAAGTGGTTTCCTCAAACTGTTGAATTTATTGGGATTCGGTACGTGAAAACTAAAGAAGATACACAAAGTAAACGGCAATTAACTATTAAGGAAAATAAAGAACAAATACTGTATTCATATCAAATGCTTGTACACTCTAAGCAAAACAAAATACAGAAATTAAACAAACATACCTCATTGGCTGTGTGCTACTAAAAGGAATTAGGCTTGTTTCTTCAGTTTCAGCTTCTTTGAACTCTTTTCTTCAGCTTAAAAGTCCATGCTTCTTACATGCCGAAACTCACATCCTTTCTACCGACTGACTTCTTCTGGTACTTTTCACCTGAATACAGCGTTACCTTTCACACCTGAACACAGCGCCAACTACAGGTGACAAGTAAAACTACATACAATAAAACAAACAGTACAAGCCATATGAATGTGAAACATAAAACAAACTGTGGCAGTTACACTCCCACCAAATCACACATCCTGTATGTGGGATTTCTCTAAATCGAACTGACACTTTACTCTAAAAATGAAACAAACAAAAAATATCACTGTGCTTCAAGCCAAACAACAACCTTATGTACAGGTCAGTCAAGTGAAACTGTCTTTGTTGTACGTTTACCACGTTTGACTAATGTACTCTCACTAATTAACAGTCGGACCTTCCTCACCCTATCATCTGATCCAGGGTATACTTCTGTGACTTTAACCATTTTCCACTAGTAAGCAACAGTGGACTTTCATTGGGTAAACAGACAGGTTCATGTCCAGGTTTCCTTGCTCCCACCATAAATAGCACAGATGTTCCTGGTTTTCTCTTTTTGCTCCAAATTGGTGAAACATTTGTTCAACACCACACATTTCGATTGACCCCTTGCAGAATTGACCGAGAACACCCACGAATGTGTTTGTCAAGTCCGGGCCAGTTAACAGATGGTCATTGAGGGATGTGTCTTGGTACTCATCCCAACAGTTAAATACCACCTGGATTTTCTTTGGTTTGTGTGGGTGATAAACCCCGTGGTGTGGAATATACCACACAGGACTGCTGTTCAACTCTTTTTCAGGGACCTTTTCTGCATCAACTTGGGAGATTATATCATCTTTGAACTTGATGTAGTCATTGTAGTATGATTCGTTCTTTCTTAATCTTCTCTTCAGACATTTCAAGCGGTGTATTGCGCATACTTTGTTATCCGGTAACTTGGGTTGTTCATCACAAAAGGGCAGTGGCATTTCATAGTGGCCACTTTCGTTTTGTTTGATGCCTTCTTCGAGTTTTGAAAGAAACTTGAGCTCATGTTGAGACACACGATTGTCATCAATCTCCTTTTCTGAGAAGTCCAACTCCAGTGCTTCAACAATCTCTGAAGAAGTAACATCTCTTACTTTGGTTCTGTTTATGTAGTGGACTTCACTCTGAAGATCAACAGAAGGTTTGTGATCTGGAATGACTTTCCTCACTATGATATGATGACTGACACAAATGGCTTCTCCATGGTTCAGGTATGGACTGCTTTGTCCAACTATGCTCCAGCCGAGATCTGTGCGTTGAGCGTAAGGCTCATCTTCCCCGTCTGACACAATTTCTCTTGGGAGCAGTGCTTGTGAGCTAATGTACCTTTGAAGTGGAGCAGTTACATTTTCAAAGGCCTTACTTTCTGTAGTTGGCTTTATTATGCTCAACTTATGCTCCTCTGGCAAACTTAATGAGTCATATTGCATCTTTGCTTGTGCTGCACGTAGATCTTTCACTTTTTCTGAGTGCTGAAACTTTCTTTTCTTTTCATCAAGTAATCTTTGTAAGACTGTATATTCTTCCTCTTGTTTAGCCTTAAACTTGGCTTCATCTTCTTCTCTTTGCATTCTCAGCTTAAGTTCCTCTGCTTCTCTTTCTAAACGAAGTTTTCTGGCTAAGGATTCTTGCTCTGCTGCTTTTCTTCTAACTTCAGCTTCAAGTTTTTCAATTTCCTTCTGTTCGATTTCTTGTTGTTCTAATACTTCTAGGATAGCTTGGCTCGCAGCTGCTTCTGCTACGGCTTCCTGGCGTTTTACAGAGGATAGACTGGAATGTTGAGAGGTGCATGACTTACTGAGAGTTGAATGAAAGAGGGAGCCTACATCTGGCCAACCTTGCTTCTCTTCTGTAACCGTTCCATCCATGAAACTTGTCGCCTTGGATACGATGAACTTTGAGACTTGAACACAGACGTCTACTTTGCGACGTGTCTCTTGGTCAGGAGGTGAATGTTGGCGTAGCTCGTTGTATACTCGCTGGACGTCTGCAGAGAGGCCTGTAACATCTCCAATAATGTCATTAAGAAGGTCCTCATTTAAAGGTTCTGATTGTGACAGTGCTTGCATAGATGGTTTGGCATGTGCTCTCCATTTTGCAAAAATGTAATCAAATCTCTGCTGAAGCCCTTTGACTTTATTATCTTGCATTTCTTTCCCTTTTTCTGTAAGAGTTTTTACTCTTGTGCTTCTCCTTATTTGAGACGCTGGATTTTGTGAAGCTTCAGGGTTAACTTCTTGTCCTTCAATATTAATTTGAGAGTCTGTTCTAGTTTCAAGTGGAATTGGTGCCTGATTTGGCTCAGTCATTTAAATGTCCAACAACTAAATAAACTTGTATAGAAAAGTTGTAAACTGAATTTCTCTTTTAACATCTAATAGTCAACAAAACATTAATTACTTGTAATGGCAATGTAACTTATAACTGTAGTAGTGTTGGGTAAAAATGTACTTGAATATTATCAAATACTGTACACTTAATCCTTCTAAACAAATAAAAATAGCATTCCTCCAAAAACCTTAAATTTACATATAAAATGTACTACTAAATGCTAAATAAAATGATATTAACCTTTTAACTTGAATACTATACAGTACTTTAAAACTTATACATGTGATGAAGCTGTCAAATTATAAACAGATAAACCAGAGTTTGCTGCAAGAACCTTGTTTTGAATCACAGTTTGCTTTATCAGCTCTCAAGCTTCACACAGCTGCCTTTTTGCTGCTTTGTGACCTTATCTTGAAAGCTGCTCCAAACTGTGCTCTCCTTACGTCCCTGCGTGCGCGCTCCCGGCTCAAATGTCTCTTGATTGCAGCTCCGCCTCGTGCACGTGCTGTTCATGCCCCGACAAGTTGGCTGGTCCTTTGTTCTGACCGCATGCTCTCAGCTCGGGGGTGGGATGGGGGGGTCTGCTTCACGCTGCAGTTTCTCCACTCATGCTCGTTGATCAGTCGAGTTTTCACTATAACTCCTTTTAAGCACTCTCAGACACAAGTGGTTTCCTCAAACTGATGAATTTATTGGGATTCGGTACGTGAAAACTAAAGAAGATACACAAAGTAAACAGCGATTAACTATTAAGGAAAATAAAGAACAAATATTCATATCAAATGCTTGTACACTCTAAGCAAAACAAAATACAGAAATTAAACAAACATACCTCGTTGGCTGTGTGCTACTAAAAGGAATTAGGCTTGTTTCTTCAGTTTCAGCTTCTTAGAACTCTTCTTCAACTTAAAAGTCCGTGCTCACTAGCTGAAACTCACATCCTTTCTGCTACTGTAACTGACTTCTTCTGGTACTTTTCACCTGAATACTGCGTTACCTTTCACACCTGAACACAGCGCCAACTACAGGTGACAAGTAAAACTACATATAATAAAACAAACAGTACAAGCCATATGAATGTGAAACATAAAACAAACTGTGGCAGTTACAACAATCTTTATGAACTTTTATTGTATTACATCCCATTGTTCTAAGAAATCACTATAAATTGTTTATTGGTCGTAATTCTTGGATGCCAACAGTATAAAAGATGTAAATACATACAACAATACTACAGTAACAGTAGTATGCTCTTTGAAGAATGCAGCATTCACGACACGTTTTTATCTTTGGATAAAATGGGAACATTTCTCAATAGACAAGACTAATTGTTATTTTCTTCTTTATTTAGAGCCACTAAATATCTGGATGGCAATGTTAATATTAATTACGTTGTAAGATTGTTTTAGGGGCAAAAAAAACCACCACTTGAAACAAAAAAAATAAATGTAACATTTGTGCGTCCGTTCAAGCAGTGAAAGCAAAGTTTCCTGTGGTTCCTGAATGCGTTAGACTTCACAGATTCCCGCCATTGACGCTGCTAACGCTAGGCTAATGCTAGGCATTTAAAGACGGGGAAAATAGAATAAATTGTACACTTAGAACCATATCTATGTTGTACATTTAGCTTCTGTTGTCCTTTTGAGATTACAAACCAAGTTATAAAGTATTAGTGTACATCATAGTCTTTGTGAGCTTTTGATGGTTTGGTAAGTTTTTGGGGGCTAAGTAGTTATTTCCTGTTTAACTGATCAGGACGTTTTAACTCTTCTGGACTGAAAATGAAAGTTGTTGAGGATCAGGTTGTTGAAGATGAAGCAAGTTTTCAAGATGATGAGGTACGATATGTTTTCATTTGCCTTTTTGAAAAAAAAAAAATCAGCTCAATATTAATTAATAACACTATAATGCAGCTGTGGCTTTCAGGTTAAAAATGAATTCTTCACACGTCACGTTTATGAATCTTACTTTTCTCTACCAGGAATCCTTCTTCCAAGACATCGATCTTCTACAGAAGCATGGGATTGTGAGGAAACCGTAGCTTCATAACGTTTATCACATAATTTGTACACTAACCATTTATCTGTCCTTCCTTACGTGTGGCAGAACATGGCGGACATTAAAAAGCTGAAGTCGGTGGGGATTTGCACCGTGAAGGGGATCCAGATGACTACACGCAAAGCTCTGTGCAACATCAAGGGCTTGTCGGAGGCAAAAGTGGAAAAAATCAAGGAAGCTGCTGGAAAAATGCTGGTCAAGCATAAACTTCAACTTTTGTCACTTTCTCTATGTGAAAGGTGCTGAATGTTTTATTATGCTTAATAGATTAAATGGTTATTTTTCACATTACAGAACGTTGGTTTCCAGACGGCCTTTGAGTACAGCGCCAAGAGGAAGCAGGTGTTCCACATCACAACCGGGAGCCAGGAGTTTGAGTAAAGCTTTACAACATAATGCTAATATAAAATCAGCAGTTCAGATCTTTTACCATGGGGTTCTGTGGAAACGTTCTCAACATGTTTGTTGTAGATATCTTTAAAAACGACCTCAGTTTGGAGAAAAATATAGGACTTTTCATAAACTGACGAGCTAAAAGTCTGGGTAAGCCTTATAAAAATGATCCTGCTTCAAAACTTTACTGTCATCAGCAATAACACTAAAAACCTTAATATTATTAAAGTTGTTGCCAGTGTACCCGTCTCACCCAGAGGCTGCTGGAGATCGGCACCAGCCCCCTTGTGACATTGAACAGGAACAAGGAGGTAAAGAAAACGAACGGATCAAACATTGGTGCCACTTTTTCACTCCATGAGTGATTACATGGAGTTCTACGAATATTTACAAGAACAATTAGCAGTTGTCGGCTGAGGCACTTTCTGCAAGGATACAATTTCTACCAGGAAAAACTCATATAAAACTGTAGTGTGTGTATGAACTTTTAGACCAAAATTTGAAATTGGAGTTGTTTAATGGCGACGATCCACTGTTCTCTGCTGATGGCCGTCGATCCATCAGAGTTCAAATTTCAAGCTGAGGTCATTCACAGAGCTATCTACAGCAGGGGAGGTGTTGACAACCTTTCTACGGTTCTCCTCATCAAAAGATCTGCTCTGTCCCTTAATTAAATCTGATGGATTTGATTATTTCTGTTACCTGTATGTGGCAGCAAACTGTTGGGTGGCGGAATAGAGAGTATGGCTATCACAGAGGCCTTTGGAGGTGAGGAGACATCCATCACTATAGTTTTTTTCTCTTATGTTTTCTTGTTGAACACGATACCACATTTTCTGGAATATAGGTCGCACTGTCCAATTATTGCCAAAGAATTGGACAAATCCATATATAGGTCGCACCTGAATATAGGTCGCACCTACGTCAAAATGTGGACCGTGTTTAGCTCTGCTGCAAATGTCTCTTCCACAGGAGCGCACAGCAAGGCTTTTAAGAAGATTAACACTTAAAAACAATTATTTGTTTGATAAAAATTATAGCAAATATGTGTCTGAGCTGAACTTTTCTTTAATAAATGAATAATTTTAGCAGGATAAACACCTAAAAATATATATTTGTTAGCTGACATTATTGTAAGAGTGTGTCTCAGTTTAATTTTTGTTAATACATGATTACAAATTAGCTTATTTTATAAAAAGCCATAAATAGGTTGCACCTGAATATAGGTCGCAGCACAGGTCATGCATAAATGATAAAAAGCTGCAACCTATATTCTGGGAAATACGGTATATTTGGTAAATTCACTCCATTGTTGTTTCTGCAGAGTTCCGCACAGGGAAAACACAGCTGTCACACACACTTTGTGGTGAGTAAGGAGCTTTTTATCTATTTAGCTCAAATCACATACACGCCATAAATCTGACTGTGTGTTGGTTTTGTTTAGTCACTGCACAGCTGCCGGGCGAGGACGGCTACTCAGGTGGAAAGATCATCTTCATTGACACAGAGAACACCTTGTATCCTTACAGTGGGGACAAAATCACTGTGTGTCGTACGGAGATTGGCTGATGCTGTAGACCAGTCTGCCCTGTGTTCATGACTGGTTGCAGGTGTTACCATCTTCTTGTTTGTCTGTCTTGTATTTTTCTTGACGCGTCTGATCCCAGTCGCCCAGACAGGCTGAGAGACATCGCTGACAGGTTTAACGTGGACCATGATGCTGTGCTGGACAACGTGCTTTATGCCCGAGCCTACACCAGTGCGTACAGACGCTGCAGCTCCTCCAGACCAGACTGCATTACTAGAGTTATTGTATTGTCTCGCATTTGTGGTGTGCAAAGGTTGTACGTCTTTGCCTCGTCTCAGTTAAACTGTATTGTGAACACAAAGCATGCGCTGTCTCTGCAGGTGAACACCAGATGGAGCTGCTGGACTTTGTAGCAGCAAAGTTCCATGAAGAAGGAGGAGTGTTTAAATTATTGGTAAACAACTCAAGCTGTAAAGATCTTTGTGACTTTGTTTTTGTACAGGTAGTCCCCGACTTACGAGCGAGTTCCGTCCCTGCGAGGCTCTCGTAAGACGAAAATTTGTACGTCGGAACACGAAACACGTGTTCTCGTAAGTCCGGATTTTCGGTCGTAAGTCGGGAAAATTTATGCTAGCGCTACTACGAACACTCGTTTTTCATCACAAATGTTCATACTAGTTCATAAACATGCTCAGAAACTTGTTTCCAAACGGTTAGCTAACACACTTTCATCTAAAAATGCATAAAAGTGCTGTATTTTTTGTATGTTCTTTACAAATTTACTGCTCGTTCGCCAGCTCGTAAGTCCGGAACCTCGTAGGTAAGAGCGCTCGTAAGTCGGGGACTACCTGTATTCTGCTTTGTAAATGTAGTCAAAGTGGAATATTCTATTTTTATTTTTTTGTACTTACCAGTTATATTTGGGATTACAAGGTAAGGCTGCTGGAAATCCTTCTCATTGACTCTTTCCTGCTAGATCATCGACTCCATCATGGCTCTGTTCAGAGTGGACTTCTCCGGCCGTGGAGAGTTGGCTGAGCGGCAGCAGAAACTGGCACAGATGCTTTCGAGGTTGCAGAAGATCTCTGAAGGTATGGAGAGGTGGAAACCAGAAGTTAATTTTTTTATTCAACCTTTATTTATACAGGTTAGTTTCAATGAGTCACGAGGACTCATTTACAAGAGGGACCTGTTTTAAACAAACAACACCAGATGAGGTAAACACAATAAACAGCCATAAAATGCATATAAAATGAAAAGTAAATCAAATTAGTGATATAAAACAAAATAAAATCAAGCTACATTATGAAACGGGGTAAAATACTAAAACATGTCTGCGTCGATTTTTGCATTGAACTTAACAGTTGTTTAAAATCCCTTAGAGCAGGGCTTCAATTGAACCAGATCTGGGAACTCTTATTTTGTCAGGGTGCGTTGTGGCGACGGTTTGCCAGCAACTCTCAGGTTTATTGATAATAAAGTTATGAATGAATGTGGGTGCCTTGTTGTTTTGGGAGACATGCATGAACTGTGTCGCTCCCCTCTGCTGCTGAGACGATAAATAAATAACTCCGACACGTCTGCTGCTGTTTTCATGACGCTCTGGATGCTCGTCACTCACAGCACGCACTCAAAGTGAGAGCGACACCTGCCCCCTCTTTCCTCGTTCACATTGACCAATTCTTTTAGTTTAATTGATGTGTTTGTCAAAGAACAATTTTTATGTTTTGTTTTTTTGTAACCACAGGAGTACTGTAATGTTTAATAAATGTTAGGACTCTATTCTTTGCAAACAAAATATATTCTGTCTTTAAACAACTTTAAACAACTGGGGCGGCGTGGTGTAGTGGTAATGGCAGTCGTCTCCCGATCGGAAAGTTGGCGGTTCGACTCCCGGGACCCGCACCATGTGTCGTTGTGTCCTTGGGCAAGACACTTAACCCTGAGTTGCTCCCGGTAGGACTGGAAAGCACCTTGCATGGTAGTCTGCCGCCACCGGTTTATGAATGTGTGTAGCATTCAATATATGTGTAGCACTTTGAGATTTTCAGTAATGAAAAGTGCGTTATAAATTGAATTAATTATTATTATTATTATTAACTTGTCAGTTCTTTACTGTGTGCACGTCCCCACCAGCCGGTCCGCACACTATTTGTGTTCCGGCATTGATCGGTTTACAAATGAAGCCTTCCTTAGAGAGGTCAAGGTCGAGAGCATCAGATCTTTTTGCAAGGAGTTCCAGGAAACAGGAGCAGAGTAGGAGAAGGCCCTTTTGACAAATTCTGTCCGCACTGAGGGGACGCTGCAGGTAATGATGTCCTGAGAGCGCACGCTGTAGCTGCACTCACACAGAGACATGTAGGAGGAGATGTATGAAGGCAGCAGACCAAGAAGTGATTTAAAGATGAAAATGTACCAGTGGAAGAGTCTGCGTGAGGTTAATGATGTCCAGTTAACCAGTGAATACAGGGTGCAGTGGTGGGTACAGCCAGTTATGAATCTTGGCATACTGTGACAGACAGCATCCAATATCTGCTAGTACCTTACAGATGTTGGACAGATGTTGGCCGGGGAGCCACATTTGACCCCCAGGCGTGTAGCTAGGTCTCTCTTGTAAATTAGTCCTCAAGGCTCATTGGGATTAACCTGCCTAAATAAAGGTTGAATGAGTGGGTTTGACACATATGATTTAGTGTATATCTTAGATCCTTGTATACATACTGTTTCTTTTTATACTTTGTATTTTTGACATTGTTGGGTGTAACTGGGACCTTGAGTACACAATTTTGTTCCACCTCACATGTGATGAGAATGACAATAAAGAACCTTGACTCTTCACCAGCTAACCCTTTAGCTTCAATGCACTTGGCCTGGCAGCATGAGGGACAGATAAACGTCAGGTTTAAAGGCAGCTTTGAGCAAACAGCAGTCTTTAGTCATGAGACATTCTCAGATGGGGAGGTCTTGAAAGAAGCATTAAAGCTGCAGTATGTAGTTTCTGGAAAACGCTGGACAGAAAAAATTTGAACAGAGACACCTTTCTGGTCCCTCCCCCTTGCTCTCGGCTGACCTGCAACTCACCCTCCTTAGCTCCTCCTCCACAGCATGGCCTGTCTCGTGACTGGCCAGGCGGGGTTGGGACAGGCGGGGGATGGGCGTGAGAAGCTCGTTCATGAACCAACCTCTGTTTTTATTGGCTGGTTAAAAACTCTGTTTTTATTGGCTGGTTAACGGCGGGTCACTGTGGGTTTTTAGAAATGCTTGTAGTACCACCTGGAGAAGCCAGAGGACTATAGTTTTTTTCAGAGATTACCTGTCTAACATTAGCCTGGCCCTCGCCTTCCTGCACAGCTCCGCTCAATTCTCATTTCCCTTCACTGCACAGTCTGGGACTGCACCCACCCACAAGGATTTCTCCGGTAGATTTTTGTTCGGACCAATCAGAGAACAGAAGGGGTGGAGTTTTGGACCCTAACCCACGCCCCCACCAGTCCCAGCGCGCAGAGCCCTATAAAAGGGCTCTGCCAGCGCTCAGTCAGCGAGCAGCGGCATGTTCTCATTCAAAGCGATGCAAAGCGATGCAGGATTGTTTTATATGTGACACAAATTTATTAATTTCCCCTTCTTAATCCCTTATCTGGAGTTTTCTTTTGTTTTGTTTTTTCCCAAAAGTTAAGTAATCGCTCCCTCGTCCTCCTTCTCCTCCACCCTCCTGCTGAGTAAAATGAACACGGAAATGCCTCAGGTTGTCACGAGAATTAAACTCGGGTTTTAGTTGCTGACCGAGTCCCATCAGATTTTCTGGTGTTTTGGTGAGCTGGACCAGCGATCCATGGTTTGATTTTATTGTATTAAAACGTTTTATAACATATAAACACAGAATTTGCGCAGCGAGAGAAACGCTGCAAGAGGCGGAGCAGCTGTCAGTCCACCAGAGCACGGCATCATTCAAAGCGATGCAGAACTGTTTTATATGTGACACAAATTTATTAATTTCCCCTGCTTAATCCCTTATCTGGAGTTTTTTGTTTTTTTTCTCCCAAAAGTCAAGTAATCGCTCCCTCGACCTCCTTCTCCTCCACCCTCCTGCTGAGTAAAATGAACACGGAAATGCCTCAGGTTGTCACGAGAATTAAACTCGGGTTTTAGTTGCTGACCGAGTCCCTGCAGATTTTCTGGTCTTTTGGTGAGCTGGACCAGCGATCCATGGTTTGATTTTATTGTATTAAAACGTTTTATAACATATAAACACAGAATTTGCGCAGCGAGAGAAACGCTGCAAGAGGCGGAGCAGCTGTCAGTCAAGTTCACCAGAGCACGGGGGGTGGCTCTGAGGGGAGGGAGCAGAATGCTTTCCCTGTTCAAAATATCCAATGGTTTTGTTCCTAAGCAGAGGCCACGCCTCCAGCAAGAAACGTTTTTCAATGGGAAAAGTCCAGACCCTAGTACGAAGCGAAGTGAAGGACAGGGTCTGGTTTAAACCAGGCTAGTCTAACATCAGTCTGCCAGGAGATAGTGACAGAGTGAAGAAATATGTTAAAATATATTTTTGAAAACTTACATACAGTAGCTTTAATGAAAAAGGTGAAAATCATTTCTTTAAAAGAGTAAAAGATGTGATGATCAATTTAAAATGCTGCAGATCTGAGGATCAGTACTGATGTTACATGATTCATTTAAAAATACTCAAAATTCACTGAATTTTAAATGTTACTGGTTTAGATTAAATAATGTTTTATGTTTAAATATCTGTTTCCTGCTCTGGTAAATGATCCATTATGTCCCCCTTGTTCCTAATCAGGGTTGGGGTGGGGGCTGGAGCCTGTCTCAGCTGTCTTTGGGACAGCCTGAACAGGCCTCCAGTCCAACACAGGGACAGACAAAGAGACAACTGTCCACACTCCCAGTCACAGCTAGGGACAATTCAGAGACACAGAAGAGCCTCAAAGGGATTCGAACTGAGAACTCGAGTCCTAATCACTAATTATCATTAATCATATCTGCCACGGTAAATCATTATTGATAATTATTGTGAGGAGTCCTTAACATTAAGGTGGATCATGCAGTTATATATTTAAATGTATGTAAATTTATTATTATTAATACTATGATAAGATAGAACTTTATTGATCCCGCAGGGAATTGTTCATTAAAGGTGAGCCGTGCAAATTTATGTTTGTGTCAGACAAGTAGCCCTTCATGTCACTCGGTCAACAAAGGTTGGTGACCCCTGCTCTAAACTCAGATTAAAGTCAGAATCCGCCAATTAAAGTCAGAATCCTCAGATTAAAGTCAGAATCTGCAGATTAAAGTCAAAATCCGCAGATTAAAATCAGAATTCTCAGATTAAAGTCGGAATCCGCAGATTAAAGTCAGAATCCGCAGATTAAAATCAGAAATCTCAGATTAAAGTCGGAATCCACAGATTAAAGTCAGAATCCGCAGATTAAAATCAGAATCCTCAGATTAAAGTCAGAATCCTCAGATTAACATCAGAATCCGCATATTAAAGTCAAAATTCGCAGATTAAATCAGAATCCACAGATTAAAGTCAGAATCCTCAGATTAAATCAGAATCCTCAGATTAAATCAGAATCCGCATATTAAAGTCAGAATCCTCAGATTAAAATCAGAATCCTCAGATTAAATCAGAAT
This sequence comes from Garcialebias charrua, assembly GCA_038048925.1. Taxonomy (NCBI): domain Eukaryota; kingdom Metazoa; phylum Chordata; class Actinopteri; order Cyprinodontiformes; family Rivulidae; genus Garcialebias; species Garcialebias charrua. The sequence goes on from JBBPBX010049055.1 coordinate 15,771, forward strand.
CCTCAGATTAAAGTCAAAATTCACAGATTAAATCAGTATCCACAGATTAAAGTCAGAATCCTAAGATTAAATCAGAATCCTCAGATTAAATCAGAATCCTCAGATTAAATCAGAATCCTCAGATTAAAATCAGAATCCTCAGATTAAATCAGAATCCTCAGATTAAAGTCAAAATTCGCAGATTAAATCAGTATCCACAGATTAAAGTCAGAATCCTAAAATTAAATCAGAATCCTCAGATTAAATCAGAATCCGCATATTAAAGTCAGAATTCGCAGATTAAAGCCAGAATCCTCAGAATAAAGTCAGAATTCACTGACGGCCGTGGCGTAGTGGTAATGGCAGTCGTCCCCCGATCTGAAGGTTGGCGGTTCAAATCCCGGTTTCCCACACCATGTGTCGTTGTGTCCTTGGACAAGACACTTAACCCCGAGTTGCTCCCGGTAGGACTGGAAAGCACCTTGCATGGTAGTCTGCCACTACCGGTGTATGATGATGATGATGATGATTTGATGATGATGATTTATTTGTTTTCTCAGGGACAGTGCACAACAATACATTGACCTACAAAAACAGGAAAGATGCATTGTGCCAGGTTATAGTAATAATACTAATTTCCGCCTGTAGTCCCCGGACAGGTTGATGTTTAACAAGAGTAACGGATTTTTGTAAGTGGATGAGAAAACCATTAAACACAAATACAGACACAATATATACATACATATCATACCTCGCCCCTCAAATATACCATACATAAAAACTTTCAAAATTTCACCAGTTCTCTCACACACACACGCACTACCAGTTTGTTCACATACACACACACACACACACACACACACACACACACACACACACACACACACATACACATCATATATACATAATCACACTTCTTCAAACAAACCTACAAACTGTACTTTCACTCACACACAGTCATCACTGGTGTGTGCATTCAATGTGTGTAGCACTTTGAGATTTTCACTAATGAAAAGTGCGTTATAAATTGAATTCATTATTATTATTATTATTATTAAAGTCAGAATCCTCAGATTAAAGTCAAAATCCTCAAATTAAAATCAGAATCCTCAGATTAAAATCAGAATCCTCAGATTAAATCAGAATTCTCAGATTAGTCAGAATTCGCAGATTAAAGTCAGAATCCTCACACTAAAGTCAGAATCCTCAGATTAAAGTCAGAATCCTCAGATTAAAGTCAGAATCCTCAAATTAAAATCAGAATCCTCAGATTAAAGTCAGAATCCGCAGATTAAAGTCAGAATCCTCAGATTAAAGTCAGAATCCTCAGATTAAAGTCAGAATCCTCAGATTAAAATCAGAATACTCAGATTAAATCAGAATCCTCAGATTAAAGTCAGAATTCGCAGATTAAAGTCAGAATCCTCAGATTAAAGTCAGAATCATATTAAAATCAGAATCCTCAGATTAAATCAGAATCCTCAGACTAAAGTCAGAATCCGCAGATTAAAGTCAGAATCAGCAGATTAAAGTCAGAATCCGCAGATTAAAATCAGAATCCTCAGATTAAATCAGAATCCTCAGACTAAAGTCAGAATCCGCAGATTAAAGTCAGAATCCGCAGATTAAAATCAGAATTCTCAGATTAAAGTCGGAATCCACAGACTAAAGTCAGAATCCGCAGATTAAAATCAGAATCCTCAGATTAAAGTCAGAATCCTCAGATTAACATCAGAATCCGCATATTAAAGTCAAAATTCGCAGATTAAATCAGAATCCACAGATTAAAGTCAGAATCCGCATATTAAAGTCAGAATCCTCAGATTAAAATCAGAATCCTCAGATTAAATCAGAATCCTTAGATTAAGGTTAAATTTTGCAGATTAAATCAGTATCCACAGATTAAATCAGAATCCTCAGATTAAATCAGAATCCTTAGATTAAGGTTAAATTTTGCAGATTAAATCAGTATCCACAGATTAAATCAGAATCCTCAGATTAAATCAGAATCCGCATATTAAAGTCAGAATTCGCAGATTAAAGTCAGAATCCTCAGAATAAAGTCAGAATTCACAGACGGCCGTGGCGTAGTGGTAATGGCAGTCATCCCCCGATCTGAAGGTTGGCGGTTCAAATCCCGGTTCCCCACACCATGTGTCGTTGTGTCCTTGGACAAGACACTTAACCCCGAGTTGCTCCCGGTAGGACTGGAAAGCACCTTGCATGGTAGTCTGCCACTACCGGTGTATGAATGTGTGTAGCATTCAATGTGTGTAGCACTTTGAGATTTTCACTAATGAAAAGTGCGTTATAAATTGAATTCATTATTATTATTATTATTAAAGTCAGAATCCTCAGATTAAAGTCAAAATCCTCAAATTAAAATCAGAATCCTCAGATTAAAATCAGAATCCTCAGATTAAATCAGAATTCTCAGATTAGTCAGAATTCGCAGATTAAAGTCAGAATCCTCACACTAAAGTCAGAATCCTCAGATTAAAGTCAGAATCCTCAGATTAAAGTCAGAATCCTCCAATTAAAATCAGAATCCTCAGATTAAATCAGAATCCTCAGATTAAAGTCAGAATTTGCAGATTAAAGTCAGAATCCTCAGATTAAAGTCAGAATCCTCAGATTAAAGTCAGAATCCTCAGATTAAAATCAGAATCCTCAGATTAAATCAGAATCCTCAGATTAAAGTCAGAATCCGCAGATTAAAGTCAGAATCCTCAGATTAAAGTCAGAATCCTCAGATTAAAGTCAGAATCCTCAGATTAAAGTCAGAATCCTCAGATTAAAGTCAGAATCCTCAGATTAAAGTCAGAATCCTCAGATTAAAGTCAGAATCCTCAGATTAAAGTCAGAATCCGCAGATTAAAGTCAGAATCCTCAGATTAAAGTCAGAATCCTCAGATTAAAGTCAGAATCCTCAGATTAAAGTCAGAATCCTCAGATTAAAGTCAGAATCCTCAGATTAAAGTCAGAATCCGCAGATTAAAGTCAGAATCCTCAGATTAAAGTCAGAATCCGCAGATTAAAGTCAGAATCCGCAGATTAAAGTCAGAATCCTCAGATTAAAGTCAGAATCCTCAGATTAAAGTCAGAATCCTCAGATTAAAGTCAGAATCCGCAGATTAAAGTCAGAATCCGCAGATTAAAGTCAGAATCCTCAGATTAAAGTCAGAATCCTCAGATTAAAGTCAGAATCCTCAGATTAAAGTCAGAATCCTCAGATTAAAGTCAGAATCCTCAGATTAAAGTCAGAATCCGCAGATTAAAGTCAGAATCCGCAGATTAAAGTCAGAATCCTTAGATTAAAGTCAGAATCCGCAGATTAAAGTCAGAATCCGCAGATTAAAGTCAGAATCCTCAGATTAAAATCAGAATTCAATTCTTTGTTGAAACCAGGTCTCTCTTGTAAATGAGTCCTCGAGGCTCAATGGGATTAACCTGCCTAAATAAATGTTGAATGAATAAACATGACGAATCAGATTTGATATATTGAAGTATTTAATCTTGCTCTATTATCTATTCAGTAAATGATCATTTATTAAAATACACAAGTTTAGAGGATTGTAATCTCTTTGGCCTAATGTATCTCATTTATTCAGCGTAATTCTTGTGTTTATTGATGTTTTTCTTTAGAGTACAATGTAGCCGTGTTTATCACCAACCAAATGACAGCTGATCCTGGGGCAGGAATGACGTAAGAAATCACAAACTGCCTTTTTAAAATGATGAAAATAGGATGTGTATCATCGTAGGCCACTACTTTGAGGTTTTTAATGATTTTTGTTTCAGATTTCAAGCAGATCCCAAGAAACCCATCGGTGGGCACATCCTTGCCCACGCCTCCACCACACGGATCAGCTTGAGGAAGGGGCGTGGCGAGATGAGAATTGCTAAAATATTTGACAGGTGCGTGTCACTTTTTTTACTTTCTGTGATATTGTTGAGCAACAAGACAAACAGAAGATGCTAAAGTTAGAAACATAAATGCCTAGTTTGTCACTTCCTGTCCTAAGACTTGAACTTAGCTCACATATGAGCCACAGACAGACTTTTATTTGAACAGTAAAAATATTTGGAAGCCGAAGAGTTCAATGTTTGACTGCTTCTTTATTTCTCTTTCTATTTTCTCTAGTCCTGATATGCCTGAGAATGAAGCCACCTTTGCCATCTCAGGTGGAGGAGTTACTGATGCCAAAGAGTGAAGGATCAAATGCAATGAAGACACTTAATGTTTGCCTTGTTCCCAGTTTACCTGTTAGGATATTTATTGTAAGCTAAATATTTATTTATTGAGTTTCCTAACCTTATTTATCTCTATAAAGTTATTCAGACGATCTTGCTCCGTGGGTTTTTAAAGGATGTTCTATTTATAGCTTCAGTGATGTTGACTCTGTGTTTTAGAGATGTTAATATAAAGAGAAGTAAAATAAAAGCCATAAATAAAAAAGTTGTCTGAGTGATGCTTTACCTTTTTAGAGTAAAACGGATAGGAAATGTGGCACATTTATTATTTAGGTGACAACATTTGAATCCATCCATTACCTTTACCCACTTCTTCTTTTTCAGCTTGTGGGGGTCACTGGTGCCTATATACTGTACAGCCATCACTGTGCGAGAGATGGGGGACACCCTGGGCAGGTCTCCAGTCCATCACAGGGACACAAATGAGACAAACAACCATTCACGCTCTCACTCACACCTAGAGACAAGTTAAAATTACCAATCAACATGCATGTTTTTGGTCTGTAGGTGTAAACCTGTACCTGAAGAAAATTCACACATGCATGAAGAGAACATGCAAACTCCACCCGGAAAGTTTTAATTAATATTACTGCCATTAAGACTGTTGAGATAATTGTAATGGCTTGCTTGCACATTCGCCAGGACATTGATTATTAATCTCAATGGATTTATTTCCTGGTAAAATAAAGGTTAAAAATAAAATAACAAGATCCCCAGCTGGGATTTGTACCGGTGACTTACCGGTGGCAAGAGTTCTACCAACTGATCCACCGTGCTGCCAAAAGTACTTCTAAAGCAGTGTGTATTTATTTAAATTTAAACTAATATTTTGTGCTTATGACAACAAGTAAGTAGATCACAGTCTGTGAGGATCCATAACTTCTCCTCTACCATAACCCTCAGCACTGGCACCCCTCAGGGCTGTGTGTTTAGCCCCCTCTTGTTCACTCTGCTCACATATGACTTTTCACCCACCCATCCAGGCTGTCATATTGTAAAGTTTGCAGATGATACATTGGTGGTGGGATGCATCACAAACAATGATGAGTCCAGCTACAGACAGGAGGTGGAACACCTGGAGAACTGGTGCAAGGACAATAACCTTCACATCAATGTGAAGAAGACGAAGGAGATGGTTGTGGATTTCAGAAGGAACAAACACATCGAAGTGGTCTCCAGCTACAAGTATTTGGGTGTGCACCTGAATGACAACCTCAGCTGGGGCAACAACACCACCAGCCTGATCAAGAAAGCTCATCAGAGACTACTTCCTCAGACAGCTGAGACGAGCTGGTCTGGAAAGCTCAGTCCTCACCTCCTTCTACAGGTGTGCAGTGGAGAGCATCCTGTGCTCCAGCATCAACGTGTGGCATGGAGGCTGCACAGCTGCAGAAAGAAAAGCTCTGCAGAGAGTGGTGAAGGCTGCACAGAAGTCATCATTTACACCTCCAGATGCAGGATGAGGGCCATCTGCATCTTGAAGGACCCCACTCACGCAGAACACACACTTTTTGCCCCACTCCCCTCAGGAAGGAGGTTAAGGACATTAAGTGTAGAACCACTAGACTGAGGAACAGCTTCTACCCTGAAGCTTTTATGTGTCCTGCGGGCTTTGAACGCACCACACGAGTGCCGGGATGTGACTGGGTCTGGGGCTGGCTACCTGTATAAAAAGGGCCAGCCCTCAGTGGTTGACTTCACGTCATCCGCCTTCCGGTTCAGACCTCGGTGTTTGCTGGCTGTGTCACGCTAGCGTAAATCAATGTGCGCTTAAGGTCGCCATGAGTTTCCCTTTTCTTTCTGTTCTTTTACACTTTCATATTTTAATTCTAATATTTATGTTTGTTAGCCGCTGCTGTTTGTCCTTGGCTGTTCGTTTGCCTGCTGTCCTTATTGTCCCGACTGGTTTCCGCCCTCCATCTGGGTTGTCCGTCGACTGCAAACTTGTCCTGTTTGCTGGTCTGGTGCCCGCTGTTCTGGACGGCGTGGGGCGGGCTGCGTCACGCGTCCTGTGGGGCTGATCTGGGCCGACTGATGCTCAGCTCGGACTAATCGTTCAGATGTCGGCTTGAGTGGCATCTACTATGGTGCGGCGGATCTTACCAGGACGGACTCGGACTGCTGCTGCTTGATTGATCGAGAATCCCCCAGGCGGTGATATTACTCCTGGTTTGGTGTAAGATTTGTCTGTGGGGCTTTCCTTTTTACGTATTACTCTGACTTGCACTTTTGTTGTTGAGGGAGTCATAATTGTCTTTTAAAGTGAATGTTTTTAACTTAGCATTTTTAATTAAAAACAAACAATTGTGCAAATTAACTGATTTGTGTGTGAAACTGTCTCTAAGCCTCATCTGCAACGGGCCTGCGTGCCTTAAAGGTAACTTTTTATGTAAAATTATTCCACCCATTTCATTTTTATTAAAAATAGTGTTTTTTTTTACTTCAGTCCCCTATTTTTATCCATACACGTCCGGCTACATTTAGAATCATGAATTTCTAACCAGAATAATAACTAATTATTATTATTTTTTATCACTGTAATGCCACTTTAATTGGTGATATGTGACTGCTGATTATCCGTGCTGCTGATTTCCTTTAAGCTGCTAAGTTCAAACCCATCTGCTCACTACATACTCATGTTCGGGCTGCTGTATATACCTTTTAATATAGGCTACTAAGAAAGTAATAAGCTGTTGGACTCCTGGCAAGAACCAATGCAGACATGTTCCTGTTTTTAGTTTTCTACATTCACCTTATAATCTGTCTGTTTTGCTACTTTTTTTGCCATCTCATTTTAATAAAATAAAAAAAAAGTATGCCTCTTTCATGATTGTCCACTGTTGTCATCTTTCTTTGATAAAGAGGTCTCTCTTGTAAATGAGTCCTCGAGGCTCAATGAGACTAACCTGTCTAAATAAAGGTTGAATACTGTATTATTTTACATGAGTGTTTAGTGTATATCTTAAATCCCTGTATACTGTTTCTTTTAAGTTAAAATAAGATGTCAAAAAGGAGCAAAAATAAAACGACAACAAAAAACAGACAGATTATAAGGCAAATGTAGAAAACTAAAAACAGGAACATGTTTGCATTGGTTTTAGCCAGGATTCCAACAGATTCTTAAAGCCATTTAGAGGTCAAGGTCGAGAGCTTCAGATATTTTTGTAAGATATTCCATGAAGCAGGAGCGGAATATAGGAGAAGGCCATTTGCCAATCTCAGTTTTCACTGATGGAACACTGCAGATAATCATGTCCTGAAAGCGCACGCTGTAGCTGCACTCATGCAGTGACATGTAGGAGGAGATGTATGAAGGCAGCAGACCAAGAAGTGATTTAAAGATGAAAATGTACCAGTGGAAGTGTGAAGCTAATGATGTCCAGTTAACCAGTGAATGGGTGCAGTGGTGGGTATGATAATCACAGCCAGTTATGAATCTATGCACCATGCAGGTAGACAACATCCAACATCTGCAGGGTGCTTGTAGGAGCGCTAATGATCTGCCAACAATACCATCTTGAAAGAAGACAATTATTCAAAGACGTCAGATACGACCCTAGTTGCTACAACGAAACTCAAGTTCTGCAAGCACCAACATTTTGCTGAAATACTTAAAAAGGACTCATTTGTTCAACAGAATCTGAGGGATATTTATTTATTTATACATCCTTATGGAGTTTTTGTTGTTGTTGTTATTATTTTAATAATTTTATTACCTGATTGTGATTGTTTTGTTGTGTGTACAGCACTTTGGTCCTGTAGGTGTTTAAAGTGCTCGGTATGGTATGGTATGGTATGGTTGTTGAGCGCATAGATATAATATACATATACTGTATATGTACAGTACAGTACAGTATACTGTATGTGTACTGGCATAGGCGTAATTTACACGGGGGTTGTGGGGGTTTTGACCCCCACAATAATTTGATCCGGTCATTTCAACCCCCCCAATAAAATGACATCATTTCGTCATTATACATATCTTACATCAATAATTGATTTTCTTTATTCATTCAAATTTTTTAGTAAAATTGCTGCATGTTTTTAACAAACTCCCTGAGGACTGACCCCCTCCCCTGCAAATAATTTGGTATCACCCATCTCACCGGCTACAGGAAGTCACGTGAGTCACGGAGCTGCTCATGAAGTTGCCCAGAAGTTTCTACATGCATGTGTCCGAAAAAGGCCTCCTTTGGTCTGACTGACTCTGTCGCTGCCTGCCCCTTGCTATGGATGTAGCTGCTATTAGCTGTGAGGTTCGCTGTTTTTGTTTGCAAGATACCACTCATAAACCACACCGCGGATTTTTAAATCCAGCTGATTTCACATTTGGTTCAGCTCAGGAGCCCGTCTGCTGTAGTGAGGTAAGAAATATATTTTTTAAGCGTTTATTTAACTAAATTTAAAGAAACAAAGCTCCGGTTTGACCCGCCTGGCGCCTGCATAAAAATCAGCGAACTTTTTTTTTTAATCCAGCTGATTTGAACATTTCGTCAAACTCAGGAGTATGTCTACTATCACCCATAAGTCAGCGAAGAAATACTGTATATTTTTAAGCGTTTATTTAGCTAAATTTAAAGAAAGAAAGCGTCCGGTTTGACCCGCCTGGCGCCTGCATAAAAATCAGCGAACTTTTTTTTTTTAAATCCAGCCGATTTGAACATTTCGTTAAACTCAAGAACACGTCTTCTATAAAGTCAGCTTAGTAATATATTTTTTCTCGCAAAGAAATAATTGTTTTTACCGTGTTTCTTTGTGAAGTTCTTCGTACTAGCTGGGTCCTGTCGCCGCCATCTTGATCAGGACAAAGCTGACGCGTCGCGTGGAGATGACGCGTATACAGCAAGAGAAATTGAATATGATGTCCCATTAAGTAAAGCAGAAATAAAAATAATTGTTAAAGATAAAATAAATGATATGTGGCAGGAGAGGTGGGATTTAGAGGAAAGAGGAAGACATTTACATAACATACAGAAGGAGGTACTCCTAAGTGACGATAGTAGTTTAATGACTAGGAGAGAGGAAGTATGGATTAACAGGTTGAGGATTGGGCACACTACATTAAATAGTGGTCTAAAGATAATAGGAAAACATCCATCAGGTGACTGCTCTAATTGTGGGGTACTGGAAGGAGTGGAACATGTGTTGATTTATTGTAAGAAATATAATAAAGAGAGGAAGGCACTGGAAAGGGTAATGGGGAGTTCGGTGACAATGGTTACTTTATTGAAGAAAAATCAGTCACAGGTTATAACTAAAGCACTTGTTAAATATTTGAAAGTTACAAAATTAGCTGAAAGGATTTAATTTTATTTTTATTAATTAATTAATTTATTTATTTTTTGTTGAAAGTAGACTCTTGAATTACATCTCCGTCCGGTTGATGGCGGTAATACACTGAGTTTGTAAACTGCCAGTAAACACCATCGAAGAAGAAGAAGAAGAAGAGATGACGCGTATTAAACACTGAAGCGTATAGTGTACAATTTTTTCGTGTTTATTGTTAA
>JBBPBX010049056.1:0-25509 GCA_038048925.1 Garcialebias charrua
AGCCTCGTTGAGTCACGGGGACTCATTTACAAGAGGGACCTGTCTCACTCACACCAAACAACCATCCACTCTCACACTCACACCTAGGGTCAATTTAGAGTCACCAATCAGCCTAACAAGCATGTTTTTTGGTCTATAATGACTCATGTTCGTGCTGCTGTTTATAATGATGTTTTTCTACTACATTAGGGCTTAGTGTATTACTAGCTGATGTCTCTCTTAGTTAATCCTAGATGTTATTATTGTTTTTCTCTTGCATTTGTTGTTGGATGTAACTGGGACCCTGTGTACATAATCTCGTTTTCAACACACGTACTACATGCGGTGCAAATGACAATAAATTCTCTCTGACTCTGACTCTGACTAAGGTTGAGGTAGAAAAGGAGACGATACTTGATGCTAACTGCAGCATCACAGAATAGAGAAACAAAGCATAAAATAAACAATCAGCTTACCTTTATGAAAATGCAGTGAACAAACACGCATGTCCACTGATATCTGATTGAATGTGATCTCCTTGCACCTGACAGCTGCAACCCAGGCCAACCTGCGTCTCCTGCTTAGATCTTCCATTTGCTGTCCACGGTCTTTTCTATAGACGGGAAACCTGAAAAACTTTATGCCAGAGTGTCCTGTTTTATTCGAACAGCCTTTGATGCAACACCAATGAGCCATTTTTGAATTAAAAAGCACAATCCTCTTAAGGTGGAAAAAGAACTAAAGCTAACTCGGCAGATCTACGCTGCTATCAGTAATGCTCACAATGTCAACACCCCACCAATATGACGCCCAGTACCCACGTGACACCAGCTGTGACGTCACGTGCAAAAGACCGATTGGAGATGTAGAACTAGCTAAAGTTTTAAGGGATGGAAGCCTACTTATCATTTGTAAGTAGGGATGGGAATTGATAAGAAATTATCAATATCGATGCCTTTATCGATGTCATTTATCGATTCGATTCCTTATCAATTCTGTTATCAATTCTCATTTGGGTAATAAAATATAGTAAACCATTTGTGTTCATAAAGAATTTATTTATGGATTTTTTCCCATATTTTTAGACTCATTTTTCGCTCTGATTCTTCGTTTTTCATTTTTGGCGAAAATGGTGCAGTACCAGTTTCGGCCGCTTTAGAGGCGCTGTAGGCAGCAGCCAGCAGAGGACTCAGAGAGTGAAGAGGAAGAGGGGCCACTTCCAGAAGTTTCTACTTGCTGTGTCCGAAAAAAGACTCCTTTGGTCGGACTGATGACTCTGTCGCTGCCCGCTCCCTGCTGTGGATGTAGCTGTTTTTGTTTGCAAGATACCACTCATAAACCACACCGCGGATTTTTAAATCCAGCTGATTTCACATTTGGTTCAGCTCAGGAGCCCGTCTGCTATAGTGAGGTAAGAAATATATTTTTAAGCGTTTATTTAGCTAAATTTAAAGAAACAAAGCGTCCGGTTTGACCCGCCTGGCGCCTGCATAAAAATCAGCGAACTTTTTTTTAAAATCCAGCTTATTTGAACATTTCGTTAAACTCAAGAGTACGTCTACTATTAAGTCAGCTAAGAAATATATTTTTTAAGCGTTTATTTAGCTAAATTTAAAGAAAGAAAGCGTCCGGTTTGACCCGCCTGGCGCCTGCCTAAAATTCCGCGAACTTTTTTTTTTTAAATCCAGCTGATTTGAACATTTCGTTAAGCTCAGAAGGACGTCTGCTATGAAGTCAGCTAAGAAATATTTATTTTTTTTAGACACCACCACGCCACCACCACTCGGGCGCGGCGCATGTCTGTGATGTCAGCGCTTAAACACGTCACCACCAGGAGTCTGCAGAACCGATAAGCTGAATCGTTAAGACAAGCATCCTACAATTCCATGGAATTGGACTTTTAAGAACCGGTTCTCTAACAGAACCGGTTCTCGGTTCCCATCCCTATTTGTAAGCATGCTGAACAAAAGAATAAGGCTTTAAAATTACAAACAGCATGTAAAAAAGAAGTATTGGAAAGAAAAATTGTTGGGGAAGTAAGAAGAACAAGAGGAGTAATATCAGGGATTCCTGTAGTGTAGGAGAAAACTTGGAGGAGTTAAAGAAAATAATCAAAGGAGGAGAGATTACAGGCATTAAGCGATTGCAAGCTTATAGGAATGGGGAGAAAGTGGACAGTACATCTGTCCTACTGTATTTCAAGGACAGAGTTCTACCTGATAAAGTGATGATCGGTTACATGAGCCTTAATGTAAGGGCTTATATTCTACCACCTCTCAGATGTTATAAATGTCAAAGATATGGACATATTGCAAACGTTTGTAAAGGGAAACAGAGATGTGGTAGATGTGGAGGGGACCATTCATATGGTGAGTGTGGAAATAATCCTGTGAAATGTAACTGTGGAGGAAGTCACATTGCAGCATACGCAGGATGCATGGTGAGAAAAGAGTCAGCTGAAATTCAAAAAGTTAAAACTGATAAGAAAATTACTTATGCTGAAGCAGTGAAAGAGGTGAAAAATAATAATATTGCTTCAAAAACAAATAATGAAAAAATAAGAGTGGCAGATAATAATCAATGTAATATCACATTAGAAAAATTGATTCCCTTTCTAGCATTTATCATAAATTGCTCAGAACAAGCAAGAACTAAAACTGAAAAAATAAAAATCATAGTAAAAGCAGCTACAAATTTTTTTAATGTCAAAGATTTATCTACATAGTACAGAGAATCTAACTAATAAAGAAAAAATAGGACGTGAAACAACGTTACAGAGAAATATTGAATTGATTCATAATGATAAAGAATATGATGATTTTATTAATATGAAGTTTTCGTTGTTAGAATTAAATAAAGCAATGAAGAATTCTAATAAATCAACTCCTGGTAATGATCAAATTACTTATAGTATGTTAAACAAATCGTAGTGATGTGAATAAAAAACATTACTAAAATTGTATAATAAGATGTGGGAGGAAGGGAGATTACCTGATAAATGGAAAGAATCGATTATTATTCCTATTTGTAAACCTGGAAAAGATCCTAATTCACCTGAAAGCTATAGACCAGGTGAGGGATCAGACAAAGTGCAGCCCAAAAACCCCTATGATGAGTACAATTAATGGACTAAGTTTTCCCTCGCCCGGACGCGGGTCACCGGGGCCCCACTCTGGAGCCAGGCCCGGAGGTGGGGCACGCTGGCGAGCGCCTGGTGGCCGGGCTTTTACCCATGGAGCCCGGCCGGGCACAGCCCGAAGAGGAGACGTGGGTCCCCCTTCCCATGGGCTCACCACCTGTGGGAGGGGCCAAAGGGGTCGGGTGCAATGTGAGATGGGTGGCGGCCGAGGGCGGGGACCCTGGCGGTCTGATCCTCGGCTACAGAAGCTGGCCATTGGGACATGGAATGTCACCTCTCTGGTGGGGAAGGAGCCTGAGCTAGTGTGTGAGGTTGAGAGGTTCCGACTAGAAATAGTCGGACTCACCTCAACGCATGGCTCTGGCTCTGGAACCAGTTTCCTTGAGAGGGGTTGGACACTCTTCCACTCTGGAGTTGCCCCTGGTGAGAGGCGCCGAGCAGGAGTGGGCATACTGGTTGCCCCCCATCTTGGTGCCTGTACGTTGGGGTTCACCCCGGTGAACGAGAGGGTAGCCTCCCTTCGCCTACGTGTGGGGGGACGGGCTCTGACTGTTGTTTGTGCCTATGCGCCAAACGGCAGCGCAGACTACCCACCCTTTTTGGAGTCCTTGGAGGGGGTATTGGAGAGTGCGCCTCCTGGGGACTCCCTTGTTCTACTGGGGGACTTCAACGCTCACGTGGGCAATGACAGTGAGACCTGGAGGGGTGTGGTTGGGAGGAACGGCCCCCCTGATCTGAACCAGAGTGGTGTTCTGTTATTGGACTTCTGTGCTCGTCATGGATTGTCCATAACGAACACCATGTTTAAGCATAAGGGTGTCCATATGTGCTCTTGGCACCAGGACACCCTAGGTCGCAGTTCGATGATCGACTTTGTTGTCGTCTCATCTGATCTGCGGCCGCATGTCTTGGACACTCGGGTGAGGAGAGGGGCGGAGCTGTCTACTGACCACTACCTGGTGGTGAGTTGGCTCCGATGGTGGGGGAGGATGCCGGTCAGACCTGGCAGACCCAAACGTATCGTGAGGGTCTGCTGGGAACGTCTGGCAGAGTCTCCCGTAAGACGGAGCTTTAACTCCCACCTCCGGGAGAGCTTTGAACACGTTCCGAGGGAGGCGGGGGACATGGAGTCCGAGTGGGCCGTGTTCCGCGCCTCTATTGTCGAGGCAGCTTATCGGAGCTGTGGCCGCAAGGTTGTTGGTGCCTGTCGAGGTGGCAACCCTCGAACCCGGTGGTGGACACCGGCAGTGAGGGATGCTGTCAGGCTGAAGAAGGAGTCCTATTGGGCCTTTTTGGCTTGTGGGACCCCGGAAGCAGCTGATAGGTACCGGCAGTCCAAGCGGCATGCGGCTCGGGTGGTTGCTGAGGCAAAAACTCGGGCGTGGGAGGAGTTCGGAGAGGCCATGGAGAATGACTTCCGTACGGCTTCGAGGCGATTCTGGTCCACCATCCGGCGTCTCAGGGGGGGAAAGAGGTACGAGACCAACACCATTTATGGTGGAGGTGGCGTGCTGCTGACCTCAACTCGGGATGTTGTGAGTCGGTGGGCGGAATACTTCGAAGACCTCCTCAATCCTACTGGCACGTCTTCCACTGAGGAAGCAGAGCCTGGGGACTTTGGGTCGGGTTCTCCGATCTCTGGTGCTGAGGTCGCCGAGGTGGTTAAAAAGCTCCGCGGTGGCAAGGCTCCGGGGGTGGATGAGATTCGCCCGGAGTTCCTTAGGGCTCTGGATGTTGTAGGGTTGTGTTGGCTTACGCGACTCTGCAATATCGCGTGGACATCGGGGGCAGTTCCCTTGGATTGGCAGACTGGGGTGGTGGTTCCCCTATTTAAAAAGGGGGACCGTAGGGTGTGTTCCAACTATAGGGGGATCACACTCTTAAGCCTCCCTGGTAAGGTCTATTCAGGGGTTCTGGAGAGGAGGGTCCGTCGGATAGTCGAACCTCGGATTCAGGAGGAGCAGTGTGGTTTTCGTCCTGGTCGTGGAACACTGGACCAGCTCTACACCCTCAGCAGGGTCCTGGAGGGTGCGTGGGAGTTTGCCCAACCAGTTTACATGTGTTTTGTGGACTTGGAGAAGGCATTCGACCGCGTCCCTCGGGGGGTTCTGTGGGGGGTACTCCGGGAGTATGGGGTACCAGGCCCTTTGATAAGGGCTGTTAGGTCCCTGTACGACCGGTGTCAGAGCTTGGTCCGCATTGCCGGCAGTAAGTCAGGCTCGTTTCCGGTGAGAGTTGGACTCCGCCAAGGTTGCCCTTTGTCACCGATTCTGTTCATAACTTTTATGGACAGAATTTCTAGGCGCAGCCAAGGTGTTGAGAGGATCCGTTTTGGTGACCTTAGAATCGCTTCTCTGTTTTTTGCAGATGATGTGGTCCTACTGGCTTCATCAGTTCGTGATTTACAACTTTCACTGGAGCGGTTTGCAGCCGAGTGTGATGCGGCCGGGATGAGGATCAGTTCCTCCAAATCCGAGGCCATGGTCTTGAGCCGGAAAAGGGTAGCATGCCCTCTCCGGGTCGGGGAGGAGGTCCTGCCCCAAGTGGAGGAGTTTAAGTATCTCGGGATCTTGTTCACGAATGAGGGAAAACTGGAGCGTGAGATCGATAGGCGGATAGGTGCAGCGTCCGCAGTGAAGCGGGCGCTGTTGTAGTGGACCTACCCAGGGTCAAATTAAGGTTTTTGAACTGTCCAGTGATGACCTTTACTGACCTCTCAGTAAAGCAAGACATTTACTACAAAATCATTCATTTAGCTATAATCTGATAAATATAGTCACCAAAAGAGACTATTTCTATCTTTGATTTTAGGCTGATGTGATCAAAAGAATAACTTTTGTCATTTTCATGATGTGTGCTTTTAAGCTGTGTCATTCTGTAAGAGTTAAACTGTGTTCACTGCTGTGTTTAAAGGTGAAGCCTTCGGGTCACAGAGACCGGACGGTTTTGTTTAGAAACTCAGAGACAGTCTCATGAGCAGGGCTCCAGCTTTATCTATCTTTTTCCTAAACATTTCTCTCTGCTGCTGCTTGTAACCTTGGGTCCTGATAAGACAAGTGAACTCCTCTCTTTGTTCCTGCTTTAAGTTCTAAACTGTGCGAGAACGCTCCAGAGTTTCTGGGAGTTTCGAAAGATGATGTGAACTTCCAAAGAGCTGAATGACCACAAGTCACGCGCTAAGGACTCGTCATCCAGCTGGGACTGATAACATGTTGTTATGGGTCCACTTTTAAGGAACAGAGCTCAAAAACTTTGTTTATTCCCTCCTGGAATAAGTTTATCTTGAAGTCAGAGGCCTGAAGCTGACATATTCTCTGATGACCAAGCGAAAACCAGGAGACGTTGGAAAACGTAAACCAGAACCCTGCTTGAAAGTATCGTACTGGTCCCCACAAGGATCCGTGCATCTGAAAGGCTACAAGGTCACCTCTTACCGGGCGGTCGTCAAAAGGTAAAGAGCTGTTTACAAAACGTACCTGGATTTTAGCAGAAGTCGGAGGAGAAGTGTCACTCTGGTATCATGCTCATGATAATTTCTTCTTAAATCTTTCCTCCTACTCTTTCCCTCTCAATCTAAGCTGGAAACTATTTTTAAGTTAAAGAGCCCACAGACTAAATATGTTTAACATCCAATATTGAAGTCTGTTGTGTTGAATTTAAGTGTGCTGACGTTTTAAATTGAAAGAAAGTGAAATCATGTCAATCAAGTGTAATGGTGTTAATTTAGTTGATTTATTTTAAATAAATGATAGTGTCTCTTTGACATATCAAACTAAGTCAATGTCCATTGTCACTTAATGGCTCTGTTTATTTATCCATCATAAAGATCACAGAGATATTGGGTAAACTGAAAAAGAACAGAATCCGTGAATTTACTATTCAATCTGAATAAGTAAATTAATTAAGGTAAAGAGGTCAGTATTAATATTGACCTCCTCATAACCCTTACAGGTCTGTCGTGGTGAAGAGAGAGCTGAGTCAAAAGGCAAAGCTCTCAATTTACCGATCGATCTACGTTCCCACCCTCATCTATGGTCATGAGCTTTGGGTTATGACCGAAAGAACAAGATCTCGGATACAAGCGGCTGAAATGAGTTTTCTCCGCAGGGTGGCTGGACTCTCCCTTAGAGATAGGGTGAGAAGCTCAGTCATCCGGGAGGGACTCGGAGTAGAGCCGCTGCTTCTCCACATCGAGAGGAGCCAGTTGAGGTGGCTCGGGCATCTGGTTAGGATGCCTCCTGGACGCCTCCCTGGTGAGGTGTTCCGGGCACGTCCCACCGGGAGGAGACCCAGAGGAAGACCCAGGACGCGCTGGAGGGACTATGTTTCTCGGCTGGCCTGGGAACGCCTTGGGATTCCCCCGGAGGAACTGCTCCAAGTGGCTGGGGAGAGGGAAGTCTGGGCCTCCCTACTTAGGCTGCTACCCCCGCGACCCGACCCCGGATAAGCGGAAGAAGATGGATGGATGGCTATAGACCAATAGCTTTAACAGCATGTTTGGGTAAAATTATGGAAAAAATGGTAAATACTCGATTAATTTACTTGTTAGAATCTAAGGAGAAAATTAAAGCTTATCAATTTTATTTAGAAAAGGCAAAAGTACAATAGATCCTGCAATATGTCTGGAGCATGAATTTAGACAGGCCCATATTAACAAAGAGTGTGTGATATCAGTCTTCTTGGATGTGGAAAAGGCTTATGACATGTTGTGGAAAGAAGGGCTTTTGATTAAAATGAAACAGATAGGTATAAGGGGTAGAATATATAGGTGGATAACAAAATTTTTACTGAAAGAAATAGAGTAAATATAGGGAGGAAATAAGTTCAAAGTATCAAGTTGAAAATGGTACTCCCCAAGGCAGTATAATAAGTCCTATATTATTTATTATAATGATTAATGATATGTTAAACAATATAGATAAATCTTTTGGTGTTTCATTATTTGCAGATGACGGTATTATTTGAAAGAGGGGGAAAAATATAGCATTTATAAATATGAAAATACAAGAGGCATTAAATAGGGTAGAAGCGTGGGCATTCGAATGGGGATTTAGATTCTCGACATCCAAATCTAAATTTGTTGTTTTTCACGAATAAAAAAGTAAATATTAATGCAAACCTTAAACTGTATGGGGATGTTATAGAAAAGGTAGATCAGATTAAATATTTGGGTATTTGGTTTGATAAACTAACATGGAAGATACATATAGATAAAATAGTTGGGCAAAGTAAAACATTTTTAAATATAATGAGATGTTTGAGAGGCAAAGAGTGGGGAGCTGATAGGACAGCCTTAAAAACAATTTATGTTGGACTAATTAGATCAATTTTTGATTATGGATGTATATTATACAACTCAGCTTCAAGTAGTCTATTAAAAGCAGTAGATAGAATACAATATCAGGCATTATGACTCTGCTGTGGAGCAATGAAGACAACTCCAGTTTCAGCTCTACAAGTTGAGATGGGTGAGCTACCACTGGAACTTAGGAGAGAACAACTAGCCATGAATTATTGGGCAAATGTTAAGGGACATAATGAAGCTCACCCTCCACAAGTTATGTTGCAACCCTGTCATGAAAAAAAAAAAGTTTTGGATGGATAATTACAAATAAAGATGCTGAAATAGAGAACTTTCTAATAAGTCATGTGGTAGTTAATCCTGTTATTCCATCATGGATAGTTGGACAGGCTGAAGATTTAAATTTACTGGAAAGAGGGAGACAGATACAAACGAAGGAGGTGGAAAGCTATATAAGAAGTGAATATTCAGAATATATACAGATGCTTGAAAAATGATTAATGATAAAGTAGGTATATCGTTTATAATTCCAGATTTAAATATTATGAGAAATAAAAGAATAACAGATAAATTGTCAGTGTATACAGGTGAATTAATGGCAATTCAAATGGGTTTAGAATGGGTTGAGGAAATAAGAGAGAGAGAGGTTTTGATTTGTTCAGATTCAAGTAGTGCATTAAATAGTATTCAAGAGGTATATTCAGAATCAAGGCAAGATATCATACTGGATATTCTTCACTCAATTTTCAGGATTAAAAATCATGGTTCTCATGTTAAACTGGTTTGGATTCCTGCCCACACTGGTGTGGTAGGAAATGAGTTGGCTGATAGTTTTGCTAAGAATGCTGCAAATTTTGTTGTTGTTGATTTAAATATAAAAATAAGTAAATATGAGATAAAGAATATTATAAAAGCTTATATCCAAAAAAAATGGCAAGAACAGTGGAATAATAGAAGCAATGCAAGATTTTATTATAATATCCAAAAAAAGATTGGGGAATCCAGGAAATGTAATAGCATTAAAAACGAAGAAGACATTAATTCCAAAGTCAGAACAAGCGCTCAATACAACAACAACTGGACTTTATTTGTTACAGAAAACGTTTCACCCTCTATCCAAAGGGCTTTTTCAATTCAAAGGATTAGCCTGTGTGACAGTGAAGTTATATACAGGCTGACATGCCATGTACCAACCTATGTAAATTGCAAGCTGAAATAACGCCCACACATACCTGAGATAACATACCCATCCTATGTAAATTGACGAATCAACACATCACACCTTAACAGTAGGGGGTTTGTTAAGGTCTTTGTTACTCTAATTCACAGAAGCAGCTACTCTGTTCTCAACAGGTGTGAACTGTCTGGGAATCAGATTTAAAGCTGCATTATATGTCTTTGAAAGTTGGAACCTGAGGCCCCCCCTCGGTTAAGAGAAGGCTTTTCCCTTTTAACATACACAGCTTCTTTCACCCCCTCTCAAACCACCTGTGCTCTCTGTCCAAAATGTGCACATTCTGGTCCTCAAATGAGTGACCCTTGTCCGTGAGGTGGAGGTGAACAGCTGAGTTTTGTCCAGAAGAGGTGGCTCTCCTATGTTGGGACATTTGTCTGTGAATCGGCTGTTTAGTTTCCCCAAAGTAGAGGTCTGGACAGACCTCGCTGCATTGGACCGCATAAACTACACCACTCTGTTTGTGTGTAGGTGTTTTGTCCTTTGACAAAACACAATAATGGTCAGAAAAAGGACAACAGACGGAAAAAAACATTGTCATCCCTTATGTGGCTGGACTATCAGAGAATTTCAGAAGGATTTTCAACAAACACAACATCCCAGTACATTTCAAACCCAGCAGGACTCTCAAACAGAGGCTGGTGCATCCTAAGGACAAAACACCTACCGTAAACGCCGGAGGATTATACGCTCCGGTGTTTAATACGCTTTGTCAAATTATTAACAATAAACAAGAAAAAATTGTACACAATACGCTTCGGTGATTAATATGCGTCATCGACACGCGACGCGTCAGCTTTGTCCTGATCAAGATGGCGGCGACAGGACCAAGCCAGTACGAAGAACTTCACAAAGAAACACGGTAAAAACAATTATTTCTTTGCGAGAAAAAATACATTTCTCAGCTGACTTTATAGTAGACGTACTCAGGTTTTTTTTTTTTTTTCCATTTATAGATGGCCTCCCTTCACACCTTATAGCCATCCTCTCACTCCAATATGTTTTTTTTTAGAGAGAAAGAAAGAAAAGAGAGAGTAAGACAACAAAACAACAATTATCCACAAAAAGAGCACAAGGCAAACACACCAACCTCCGTCCACAATCCTGCAAAGCACATGACAGAACACAGCAACGAAACATACATGCATAAAGACTGATAATATTCATGACCTTGCAGTAGATTTCTATAAATACACATACCCATACCTACAAATATATATACAGTATACATACATATACATTCATATTCATTCATATACCCATCTACATGGTAAATGGAATGGTAAATGGAGCTTATTTATATAGCGCTTTCCAGCCCCCTGTGAGGAGCCCCAAAGCGCTTTACAATACCAGCCATCCACCCATTCATTCAGACATTCATACACCGGTAGTGGTAGCCTGCCTTGCAAGGCGCCATCCAGACCTACCGGGAGCAACTCGGGGTTAAGTGTCTTGCCCAGGGACACAACGACACATGGTGGGCGGATGCGGGATTCGAACCTCCAACCTTCCGATCAGGGGTCGACTGCCATTACCACTACACCACTGCCATTACCATTACACCACGGCCGCCCTGCATATCTACATATACATCCCTGCATCCATTTGTGTGTGGTTGTGAGCATGCATAAGTGAATAAGGTTCCTCCAATAGAACATTTAGTAGCGACTGTGAAGCATCAGAGACCCGTCCCCCCAAAGCCCGAGACAGACGAAGGGGCGATCAAAGCCCAAGACCCCAGGAAGGACCCCGAGCCCAGAGTCCCCAGGACCACCCGAACAGGACGAGCCACTCGTCCACTCCCCAGATCCGACCAAGGGGAAGAACCGGACGAACCCCACCAGCGACCACACACAATGACCCCCCGGGGTCAACCGCGACAAATACACAGGCCCCCGCCGGAGCCCGCTGCACCGACGTAGCCCCAGGGCCGGTCACCGAGGCTCGGGCACCGGGGACGCCCATCCCTCAGGCCCAGACCCGACAGGACCAGAGGACACAAGCCCCACCAGGTAGCCACCAGGCCGAGCCGACAAACACCCAAGCGCCCAGCCCCAGATAGTGAGGGCCCCAAGCACGCCCGCAGGCAGAGGAACA
The DNA here is from genome assembly GCA_038048925.1 of Garcialebias charrua. Taxonomy (NCBI): domain Eukaryota; kingdom Metazoa; phylum Chordata; class Actinopteri; order Cyprinodontiformes; family Rivulidae; genus Garcialebias; species Garcialebias charrua. Next base: position 11,752 of record JBBPBX010049056.1, read on the forward strand.
CCCACCAGGAGGCCACGTGTCAGGAGACGTACTCAGGAGTTTAACGAAATGTTCAAATCAGCTGGATAAAAATAAAAAACGTTCGCCGAATTTTAGGCAGGCGGTCCGGGTCGGACCGGACGCTTTGTTTCTTTAAATTTAGCTGAATAAACGCTTAAAAAATATATTTCTTAGCTGACTTTATAGTAGACGAACTCATGAGTTTAACGAAATGTTCAAATCAGCTGGATTAAAAAAAAAAAGTTTGCCAAATTTTAAGCAGGCGATCCGGGGCGGACCGGACGCTTTGTTTCTTTAAATTTAGCTAAATAAACGCTTAAAAAATATATTTCTTACCTGACTTTATAGTACCGTAGACAGTCCCCTGAGCTCAACCAAATGTGAAATCAGCTGGATTTAAAAATCTGCGGTGTGGTTTATAAGTTACGGTATCTTGCTAACAAAAACAGCTACATCCACAGCCAGGGCGAGCAGCGACAGAGTCAGTCCGACCAAAGGAGGCTTTTTTCGAACACATGAGCAGCTAGAAACGTCTGGAAGTAGCCCTCTTCCTCTTCGCTCTCTGAGTCCTCTGCTGCTGCTGCCCAGAGCGCCCATAGCGGCCGAAACTGGTACTGCACCATTTTGTCCAAAATGTAAAACGATGATATCAGAGCGAAAAATGGGTCTAAAAATATGGGAAAAAAATCCATAAATCATACGCTTCGGTGTTTAATACACAGGACATTCAAATGAGCAAAAAAACAACGTATAATACACTGGTTTTTACAGTACACACAAACCGAGTGGTGTAGTTTATGCGGTCCAGTGCAGCGAGGACTGTCCAGACCTCTACACTGGGGAAACTAAACAGCCTATTCACAGACAAATGTCCCAACATAGGAAAGCCACCTCTTCTGGACAAAACTCGGCTGTTCACCTCCACCTCACGGACAAGGGACACTCATTTGAGGACCAGAATGTGCACATTTTGGACAGAGAGCACAGGTGGTTTGAGAGGGGGGTGAAAGAAGCTGTGTATGTTAAAAGGGAAAAGCCTTCTCTTAACCGAGGGGGGCAGGCTCAGGTTTCAACTTTCAAAGACATATAATGCATCCATCCATCCATCTTCTTCCGCTTATCCGGGGTCGGGTCGCGGGGGTAGCAGCCTAAGTAGGGAGGCCCAGACTTCCCTCTCCCCAGCCACTTGGAGCAGCTCCTCCGGGGGAATCCCAAGGCGTTCCCAGGCCAGCCGAGAAACATAGTCCCTCCAGCGTGTCCTGGGTCTTCCTCTGGGTCTCCTCCCGGTGGGACATGCCCGGAACACCTCACCAGGGAGGCGTCCAGGAGGCATCCTAACCAGATGCCCGAGCCACCTCAACTGGCTCCTCTCGATGTGGAGAAGCAGCGGCTCTACTCCGAGTCCCTCCCGGATGACTGAGCTTCTCACCCTATCTCTAAGGGAGAGTCCAGACACCCTGCGGAGAAAACTCATTTCAGCCGCTTGTATCCGAGATCTCGTTCTTTCGGTCATAACCCAGAGCTCATGACCATAGATGAGGGTGGGAACGTAGATCGATCGGTAAATTGAGAGCTTTGCCTTTTGACTCAGCTCTCTCTTCACCACGACAGACCGGTACAGCGCCCGCTTCACTGCGGACGCTGCACCTATCCGCCTATCGATCTCACGCTCCAGTTTTCCCTCATTCGTGAACAAGACCCCGAGATACTTAAACTCCTCCACTTGGGGCAGGACCTCCTCCCCGACCTGGAGAAGGCATGCTACCCTTTTCCGGCTCAAGACCATGGCCTCGGATTTGGAGGAACTGATCCTCATCCCGGCCGCATCACATTCAGCTGCAAACCGCTCCAGCGAAAGCTGTAGATCACGAACTGATGAAGCCAATAGGACCACATCATCTGCAAAAAACAGAGAAGCGATTCTAAGGCCACCAAAACGGATCCTCTCAACACCTTGGCTGCGCCTAGAAATTCTGTCCATAAAAGTTATGAACAGAATCGGTGACAAAGGGCAACCTTGGCGGAGTCCAACTCTCACCGGAAACGAGCCTGACTTACTGCCAGCAATGCGGACCAAGCTCTGACACCGGTCGTACAGGGACCTAACAGCCCATATCAAAGGGCCTGGTACCCCATACTCCCGGAGTACCCCCCACAGAACCCCCCGAGGGACGCGGTCGAATGCCTTTTCCAAGTCCACAAAGCACATGTAAACTGGTTGGGCAAACTCCCACGCACCCTCCAGGACCCTGTTGAGGGTGTAGAGCTGGTCTAGTGTTCCACGACCAGGACGAAAACCACACTGCTCCTCCTGAATCCGAGGTTCGACTATCCGACGGACCCTCCTCTCCAGAACCCCTGAATAGACCTTACCAGGGAGGCTTAAGAGTGTGATCCCTCTATAGTTGGAACACACCCTACGGTCCCCCTTTTTGAATAGGGGAACCACCACCCCAGTCTGCCAATCCAAGGGAACTGCCCCCGATGTCCACGCGATATTGCAGAGTCGCGTAAGCCAACACAACCCCACAACATCCAGAGCCCTAAGGAACTCAGGACGAATCTCATCCACCCCCGGAGCCTTGCCACCGCGGAGCTTTTTAACCACCTCGGCGACCTCAGCACCAGAGATTGGAGAGCCCGACCCAAAGTCCCCAGGCTCCGCTTCCTCAGTGGAAGACGTGCCAGTAGGATTGAGGAGGTCTTCGAAGTATTCCGCCCACCGACTCACAACATCCCGAGTTGAGGTCAACAGCACGCCATCCCCACCATAAATGGTGTTGGTCGCGTACCGCTTTCCCCCCCTGAGACGCCGGATGGTGGACCAGAATCGCCTCGAAGCCGTACGGAAGTCATTCTCCATGGCCTCTCCGAACTCCTCCCACGCCCGAGTTTTTGCCTCAGCAACCACCCGAGCCGCATGCCGCTTGGACTGCCGGTACCTATCTGCTGCTTCCGGGGTCCCACAGGCCAAAAAGGCCCAATAGGACTCCTTCTTCAGCTTGACAGCATCCCTCACCGCCGGTGTCCACCACCGGGTTCGAGGGTTGCCACCACGACAGGCACCAACAACCTTGCGGCCACAACTCCGATAAGCTGCCTCGACAATAGAGGCGCGAAACATGGCCCACTCGGGCTCAATGTCCCCCGCCTCCCTCGGAACGTGTTCAAAGCTCTCCCGGAGGTGGGAGTTAAAGCTCCGTCTTACGGGAGACTCTGCCAGACGTTCCCAGCAGACCCTCACAATACGTTTGGGTCTGCCAGGTCTGACCGGCATCCTCCCCCACCATCGGAGCCAACTCACCACCAGGTAGTGGTCAGTTGACAGCTCCGCCCCTCTCTTCACCCGAGTGTCCAGGACATGCGGCCGCAGATCAGATGAGACGACAACAAAGTCGATCATTGAACTACGACCTAGGGTGTCCTGGTGCCAAGAGCACATATGGACACCCTTATGCCTGAACATGGTGTTCGTTATGGACAATCCATGACGAGCACAGAAGTCCAACAACAGAACACCACTCGGGTTCAGATCAGGGGGGCCGTTCCTCCCAACCACACCCCTCCAGGTCTCACTGTCATTGCCCACGTGAGCGTTGAAGTCCCCCAGCAGAACAAGGGAGTCCCCAGGAGGCGCACCCTCCAATACCCCCTCCAAGGACTCCAAAAAGGGTGGGTAATCTGCGCTGCCGTTTGGCGCATAGGCACAAACAACAGTCAGAGCCCGTCCCCCCACACGTAGGTGAAGGGAGGCTACCCTCTCGTTCACATACGTTGCTATAATTTTGAGCTAACAAATAATTGTTTATGTGATTTTCTTGTTAAATTTCAGAGAAACGAGCCGTTCCGCCATCTTTTTTTTCTTTTTCTTTCTTCCTAAAAGCCTCTCGGCTGTTGCCTGAAGTCAGTCTCTGAAACGGTCTTTTCGCAGTCCAAAAAAGCTAAGAAACAGTTGCATGACTCACTAGAAATATGCTTAAAGTTAGAAAACACTCACCTGCGCAGACACCTCTTGAAAAATCTTTTCATTGCACGTCACTCCATCCAGCTCCCTCTGAATATTTTCATCGGCCAGCAAATACAGAAAAGCCTGAACCTCCGTGTTTGACCACGGTTGTGACATAATTATTAGCCTGTGTTAATTCTCAAAAATATGCTCCTCCGACTTGTTCTAGATTTTGGCAGCATGGCAGTTTGCATTTCCTGGAAGACTGAATCTTCTTCTTCTTCTTGGGGGATTGCAAACAACGTTCAGGTGCATACCGCCACCTACTGGAGAAGACTGAATCTCCGCCCTCCGACCTAGGACTACGCCCCCTGACCAATCAGTGACCACACTGTGCTGATGTCATAACTGGACCCTAAAGAACCGGACCTTTGTACCTCAGTGAGGCAGGCACCAAAATAGGACCGGTTTCACGTGAACAGGACCCTGTGGGTACACCCCATAACTAGTTGTTAACTAGTTACGAACGAGCCCGAACGAGCGCGAACAGGACCTGTTGATAAGAGGCATAACAGAACCGGTTCTCGGTTCCCATCCCTACAGGTGAGCCATGCAAATTTGTCCCACTGAAGTAGCTCTCAGTCTCAAAAAGGTTGGTGACCCCTGTGCTACAGTATACAGCAAGTGTGCCCAACCAGTCGCTCGCGGGCGACCGGTCGCCCGCCAGCTGGTTCCCAGTTGCCCGCGAAGCTCAACCTTGCTCTAACAGCTGACGAGCCGGCTGTCAGCTGTTAACAAGGTGAAATGTCCGCTGCTAAGCTTCATTCTAACTCCGGCAGAAGTGGTGGCCGCTGCTCAGCTTCATTCTAACTCCGGCAGAAGGGGTGGAGGGAGGAATGACTATATGCCAATGCGCAGCAACACTTTCCTCAGCCCTCCCCATCTTGTATGCTCACAGACACAGTCTCGCGATGACTGACGAGACTTTAAGACAGCAGTGAGACCGCTGAGGAGTGAATGTCAGTACGCAGAAAACATGGAAGGAAAACTAGCGAAGAAGCAAACGAAAACTTACTATTTTCACACAGAATGGGAGGAGGATTATTTTTTTGTTTATTCTAATTCAAAGTCTATTTGCCTCATCTGTAATTCGAGCGTTGCCTTGCCCAAAAAGTGCAACTTGGAGCGGCATTTCAAGACGATGCACAAACGTTTTGATGCAGATTTCCCTCCTAAAAGTTCTTTACGGACTCACAAAGTGCGGGAGCTAAAACACAAGCTTGCAGCACAGCAATCGATCTTCACTCGGCCCAGCACGAAAGGTAAGGCAGCTACAATCGCCTCCTACCGTGTTAGCCGCATCCTGGCTCAACATAAGAAGTCTTTCAGTGATGGAGAAGTTATGAAAGAAGCGTTTATTGAGGCTGCAGATGCACTTTTTCACGATTTTAAAAATAAAAGTGAGATCGTAGCTGCTATTAAAGACATGCAGTTGTCCAGACAAACAGTGACACGACGATGTGAGGGAATGGCTTTTGATGTGGAGGAGCAGCTAAAAAAGAACGTGCAACAATGTGAGTGTTTCTCTCTTCAGTTTGATGAGTCAACAGACATGGTGGACACAGCACAGCTGTGTGTTTTTATCAGAATGGCCTTTGCAGACATGAGTGCAAAAGAGGAGCTGCTCACCATCTTGCCTTTGAAGGGACACACAAGAGGAGAAGATATTTTTAATGTGTTTATGGAGTTTGTTAATAAAAGCAACTTGCCCCTCTATAAACTAATTTCTATAACAACTGATGGTGCTCCAGCAATGACCGGTCACACCAGTGGATTTGTTGCACTCTGCAAGCAGAATGATGCTTTCCCAGACATTTTGAACTATCACTGCATCATACACCAACAGGCCCTGTGTGGGAAGATTTTAAACATGAAGGAAGTGATGGATGTTGCCATGAAAACTGTGTGCTCTATAAGGGCCAGGAGTCTGCAGAGGAGGTTGTTCCGGGCTCACTTGGAGGAGGCAGGAGCAGACCACACAGACCTGCTGCTGCACATGGACGTCAGGTGGCTAAGCAGAGGTAAATTTCTGGCCAGATTCATTGAGCTGTTGCCTGAGATCAGGGATTTTCTGAAGCTGTCAGGTCATGGTGGACATTCAAAACTCGAGGACACCCAGTGGCTTTTGGATTTAGCCTTCCTCACAGATCTCACCAGCCTGCTCAATGAACTGAATTTGGAGCTTCAGGGAAAGGACAAAAACATAATTCACATGATCAGTTCTGTGAGCACCTTCAAAAGCAGGCTGCAACTGCTCACAAGTCGGCTGCAACGCAGGGACCTGCAAAACTTCCCACACATGGAGGCAGAGCTACAGCGCCAAGGGAAAGAGGTCACACAACTGGACAGTGCACACTTTTCTAAGCAGGTTCAGAGCATCTCAGCAGAATTTGAGAGACGATTTACTGACTTTTCCTCCATCGAGCCTGTTACCAGCTACAAAAAAAAAAAAATGCAAGATGGCCGCGCTCAGTGCAGCCGCAGCTTCACGAGTTCCTGGATCATCTCTAGTTTTTAGTAATTTTAAAAGTGTTTTTGTACCTGACTCTGCGCGTGTTTTGCGGGTGAATTACAGCCGAACTGATCTGTTAAGAATTGGAGCGGATTTACCACAGGGCACAGCTGAAATCAGCAACGAACTCAAATCAGAGCTCGGAAGATTGGACCTGCTAAAAACGTCCTTCTGGAAGCAGATGCACTCCAGGGGAAAGAAAAGAAAGCGATGCTCACGAGGAAAGAAGCGGGGTTGTCGTGCAGGAATTATGACGAGAATGCGGAAAGACGCTAAAACCGGTAAACCCCCGATGCCGGCTCTTTTCCTGTCTAACGTTCGCTCACTCGACAACAAGATGGATCTACTTCGTTTGAGGGTGACCACGTCGGAGGAGATGAGAAGATGTTCCGTGCTTTGTCTTACGGAAACATGGATTTCTGAGGACACTCCTGACTCTGTTTACGAGCTGGACGACCGGCTCTTTTTCAGAACAGACCGGTGCATCGAGACTACGGGGAAAACGCGAGGTGGCGGTGTTTGTATTTACGTACACAAAGATTGGTGCACGAACTGTGCTGTGATAAAAAGAGCTTGTTCAGCTGCCGTGGAGTTGATCACAATAAGATGTAGGCCGCATTATATGCCACGTGACTATTCAGTGATCGTAATCAGCGTTATTTACATAGCCCCTGATGCTAATGCTAATGACGCCCAGAGAGAAATTCATGACTTACTCACCTCGCTGCAGTGTAAATATCCTGAGGGGCTTTTCATTGTTTGCGGGGACGTCAATCACGTAGATCTCCAAGTGTCCCTCCCAGCCTTCAATAAGAACGTCTTCGCAGCTACGAGAGGAGATAAAACACTCGACCAAGTCTTCACAAATGTAAAGGGGGCATACACGGCGAAGACACGCCCAGCGCTCGGATCTTCCGATCACGACTCTCTGATTCTGGCCCCAAGAGAACTCCCTCCACTCAGGCGCTCAAAGCCGGAACAAAGAGAAATAACAATCTGGCCTCAAGATAGTTCCCCCATGTTGAGAGACTGTTTTGAGAGGACAAACTGGTCTGTTTTCAGAGAAGCAGCCACTGATGGTAGTTCAGTGGACATGGAACTGTACGCTTCCTCAGTCCTGGGTTACATCAGTACATGCTCTGAAAATGTATCCATAAAAAAATATGTGAAATCCTACCCGAACCGGAAACCCTGGTTAAATAAAGAAGTTCACGCCTTGCTAGCAGCCAGAGACACTGCATTCAAGTCAGGAGATAAAGTGGAACTGAGAAAGAGCAGGAATGAACTGAAGGATGGCATTAAGAAGGCCAAGGCCACGTATGCACAGAGGATCGAGGGACAGTTCACCTCACAAGACCCACGGAGCATGTGGAAGGGTATTAAATGCATAACAGATTACAAAGGCAAAAACAAACAATGCCCCAGGGACCCATCTCTGCCTGATGCCCTCAATAAGTTTTATGCACGTTTTGATGATCCAAACAGACCTGCTAGCACCAGACTCACCTCATCACCAGATGAAGAGCATCTCAGGGTGTCCGCAGCAGAAGTGAGAGGCAGTCTCAGAAAGATTAATCCTCATAAAGCAACCGGACCAGACAACATCCCAGGGAAAGTTCTGAAGGAATGTGCGGACCAGCTCTGTGAGGTGCTGGCTGACATCTTCACCACCTCACTTGCACTGGAGTCAGTTCCCACCTGCCTGAAGACCGCGACCATCATCCCAGTCCCAAAGAGCTCCACAGTGACTGGTCTGAATGACTATAGACCGGTGGCCCTCACCCCGATAGTCGCTAAATGTTTTGAGAAACTGGTCATGTCCCACATCAAGGCAACCGTCAACATCAATGAGGACCCTCATCAATACGCATACCGTGAGAACCGATCAACAGAGGACGCCATTTCTTCCGTGGTCCACACTGCTCTCACCCACCTGGATCAGAAAGACTCATACGTGCGTCTGCTCTTTGTGGACTTCACATCTGCCTTCAACACCATGATCCCCCAAACTCTGATAGACAAACTATCTACACTTGGACTAAGCCCCTCTATTTGTAACTGGATACTAGACTTCTTAACAGACAGACCACAGTCCGTGAAGATCCACAACTTCTCCTCCTCCACCATAACCCTCAGCACTGGCTCTCCTCAGGGATGTGTGCTGAGCCCCCTTCTGTTCACTCTGCTCACATATGATTGTACAGCCACACTTCCAGGCTGTCATATTGTTAAGTTTGCAGATGATACAGCGGTGGTGGGATGCATCACAAACAATGATGAGTCCAGCTACAGACAGGAGGTGGAACACCTGGAGAGCTGGTGCAAAGAGAATAATCTTCACATGAATGTGAAGAAGACAAAGGAGATGATTGTGGACTTCAGAAGGAACAAACACACCCATGCCCCACTGAAAATAGGTGGGTCTGCAGTGGAAGTGGTCTCCAGCTACAAATACTTGGGTGTACACATGAATGATAACCTCAGCTGGAGCAACAACACCACCAGCCTGATCAAGAAAGGTCATCAGAGACTCTACTTCCTCAGACGGCTGAGACGAGCTGGTCTGAGCAGCCCAGTTCTCACCTCCTTCTACAGGTGTGCAGTGGAGAGCATCCTGTGCTCCAGCATCAACGTGTGGCATGGAGGCTGCACAGTTGAAGAGAGGAAAGCTCTGCAGAGAGTGGTGAAGGCTGCACAGAAGTCTGTTGGAGTCAGTCTCCCCACCATCACAGACATTTACACCTCTAGATGCAGGAAAAGAGCCACCTGTATCATGAAAGACCTCACTCATCCAGCACACTCACTCTTTGCCCCACTCCCCTCAGGACGGAGGTTGAGGAGCATCAAGTGTAGAACCACTAGACTGAGGAACAGCTTCTACCCTGAGGCTGTTAGACTCATGAATAAATAAAAATAAAATTAAAATAAACACTGCAAAATATCACATCATGCTGATGCTGATATGTTTTCTTGTTGCTGTGTTCATCTGTGTTCATCTGTGACCATCTGCTCATACAAACTCATGTTCGTGCTGCTGTTTATTCCCACTATATTAGGCTTAGTGTATTACTAGTTGATGTTTTTCTTAGTTAGTTCTCGATGTTATTACTGTTTTTCTCTTTCATTTGTTGTTGGATGTAACTGGGACCTCGTGTACATAATCTCGTTTTCATCTCATGTACCACATGCGGTGCAAATGACAATAAAGACTCTCTGACTCTCTGACTCTGATGTGTTATCCTTTTGGAAATGTTGATGTGGATGACATTGTGTCCAAATTGGTGTCCGTGTTTCAGCTGGACAGCTCTGGGTTGAAAATGAGGTGTTGACTCTGCAAAATGACATTGGGATCAAATCCAGAGCATCACCTGGCGTGAATGGAGAGTTCTGGAGTCTGCTGTCAGAAGAAAAGTATCCTAACATCCGAAGATGTGCTTTGAACTTAACAGCACTTTTTGGATCGACCTACCTGTGTGAGTCTGCTTTTTCACACATGAAAATCATCAAGTCCAAAACCAGATCCACAATGACTGATGATCATCTGGAGACCTGCCTGCGCCTTGCAACCACCTCATACTGCCCCGCTTATGAGACCCTGGCCTCCTCCTCTCAGTGTCAGAAGTCCCACTAAGGTAGAGACACATTTATTTTATACAGCTTGCATAAAAATTGTCTCCTATAGACTTGTCACAATGTGTCTGTATGTTGTTTTTTTATTAAATTTTAGACCAGACTAGTTAGCTAGCTAGTGTTATTTATTTATTTATTTTGCAGTTTGGGTGTGCCCTTCATTTTCTGTACCTAATGTGTGTGTGTGTGTCTTGTCTTATAACCAGGTGGAACTCTGAATGGCCCTTTGAAGCCAGCAGTCTGGACCAGTGAGGGACTTCAGCACCTGCAGATGACACACCATCCTGCTGCACAGAGCAGCTGCCTAGTTTTGATATTTAGGTTTTATTGAGATTTGAAATTGTTGGAGATTTGTAAATCTGCACCTTTGTAACTTTTTGTAAATAGTTAGTGTGTTAATGAGGGAGTTTTATATTGTTCAGTTCAGTTGTTTATTCGTTTCTTTAAAAAATATGGTGTGCTTTTCAAATATTGTGTTCTTTTACTTTGATAAAATACTTTAATTAAATAAAACTAGCAACACATTACGTTCCGTTTTATTTACTTTAAAGAAGTGAGGAGTAGAGAGATGAAAAATTATGTTTTTTGATACTGAGACTGGACGAGTAGCCCTCGGCAAACTGCCGACTTCAAAAGTAGCCCTTGGTTCAAAAAAGGTTGGGCACCCCTGCGGGCTAAAATAAAAGAATAGCTTAAAGCTGAATGTGACAAAAGGCTAGTTCAATGTTAAGTTGCAAACAGGTAGCAAGAAGCCAAAAGTACCATAGCTAAATTCTTTCTACAAGTTAAGTCACATAATAGCTAAAAGCTAAAGTATAAAAAGCCTTGCTGAAAACGGAACTCGGGCATCTGGTTAGGATGCCTCCCGGACGCCTCCCTGGTGAGGTGTTCCGGGCATGTCCCACCGGGCAGAGAACAAGAGGAAGACCCAGGACACGCTGGAGGGACTATGTTTCTCGATTGGCCTGGGAACGCCTTGGGATTCCCCCGGAGGAGCTGGCCCAAGTGGCTGGGGAGAGGGAAGTCTGGGCCTCCCTACTTAGGCTACTACCCCCACGACCCGACCCCGGATAAGCGGAAGAGAATGGATGGATGGATAGAAAATGGAACATGGCACAACGCTAGCTAAAGTCAGCAAAGTGAGCTAAAAGTAGCACAATGCTATCAAAAACTTAAAGTAGCAGAACTATAGCGAAATTGTGAGAATAGCCAAACTTTAGCTAAAAATTGTATAATAGTGGCTAGAATCTAAAATAGCTAAAGAATAGATTAAAGCTGAATGTAACAAGAGCCAGAGTCAAAAAACCTAATCACAGCAGAATGGCAGCTGACAACTAAAAGTAGCAAAAGACTAGCTAAACACTAAAAGTAGGAATCAGTTTTCACAAAATTAAAGGCCTACCATTTCTTGCAGGAATGGATAACAGCCACCACTTTTCATGCCAGAGATGTAAACCAAGATCAGTTATAGCTGTTTTCGTCAATGCACCAAATTTTATCTCAGTTTTTGTAGCATCAATCAGCTGTCTAATAGTTTTTTGAGTAGACACTCGAGCAAAAACATTATTGCCTGCTGCCAAAGGCAAAAGCGGAGAAATAATGAGCATAATTTTTGAGTTTAAAGCTCCACTGACATGATCTTTTGACTTTTCAAAAAATGGCACAACATATATAAATATTAAGATAGACCTCTGACCGTTTTTGCTAAAATAATGTTAAATGAATAAAAATTGCTCTCAAAATAGTTTAAAATTAGCGCCGTTTTTTTACACCGTAAATCCGGATTTTCCGGTCACGTGACTGTGACGTCAGATTAAGGATCTTCGCAAACTTACCCAGCAAACAACAATGGCGGAGCCTGTAGAATCCGATGACGAATTGAGCAATTATAGTGTAGATCTGAGTGACTTGTCCTCAGTTTGTGAAGGAGAACTTAGTTCTAGCGATGAACAAGAAGAAGTAGGTTTTAATTTAGGTCAGGAACCCTATTTATTTGAGCCTTCTTGTTCAGGAAGTGATGATTCTGAGGAGGAGGGTGAAGTGGTGCCTGAAGCCGATTTAACTCGTCTGCTGAGCACTGAATGGTAATGCTTTAATTAATGTATCTAATAATTATTCTATATCAAATAGTTTTTAAAGAAATCAGCGCTTTGTGATTTTATATCTGTGATAAGCGCTCTAGAAATAAACCCTATTTACTTAAACAAGTTTATTCAAACATACATTCTGAAAAACACCCTTCGTATTTACACTGTAATGTGCATGTTTACATGCACTGAATGTTCACCATGTATTAATAAAACTGTATTTTATGACAATAATTAAATTTAAAATAAAATTCTGTCAAATACTGTCAAAATAACGTAAATTTCCATAGCTTGATCATCAGGGTATTTCTTTTCAGCTGTTTTAATCAAAATATTTCAGTTTGTGTTTTCAGGTTTGTTTTTGTTCATTTTTTTATTGCTGCTTAAACATTTTAGTTTTCTGACTCTGACTCACTTGTTTAAAATGAGTCCACAGTTTGAACATCTGTAGCACCGTTGAATGCTGACTGGACAGATTGTTGATGTTTATGAAGAGCTACAGACAGTACTATGTCACTCATAAAAATGAAAAAACAAAACACTTATCACTAGACTATCACTAGACAAACTAGACAAAAATGGCTAAAGCCAAGTAAGTTGTTCATATTTTATAGGTGAACATGTTTGTTTATTTATAAATAAGAATTTTATACATTAAATTTTTTAATTTTTGTTTAAAATGATGTACTTGCAGATTCCAAGATTATGGTCAGACTGGAAAAGATTGTTTCTGCTAATTTGCTATTGAAAGACATCAAACAGCTGTCTGGACAACAACAGACATCTTCACTAGAAAACTTCCACAGCCTTTTGAATCACTTTGCTCCAAAGACATACGGGTTCTCCTACAAAGGTCAACTGTGCAGGTAATTAAACTAAATTATTGGCAAATACTAAATGTTGTAATAATTCCTAAATTAACATACTTAATCCCAGAAATCATTATTTTAACAGAACATTGATGGCTGTTCTGCATTTTAACGAAAATGCATCAAGGGAACAACAATCAACGATTGCAGGAAAACCTCGCTTTGCATTGTCCTTTCCAAAGTGGAAAAAAGGACAATATGTCGTCAAGAAGATAGTAGAGGATCCTACATATGGTAAGTCATTCTACTAGATCTTACAAATCTCTTTCAAACTTTAAGCATTATAATTAACATTTCTTTGAGTAATTTTGTTTTTAATTAGACAAATGACATGAAATGAAAATTGTTAAGAAATTTATTATCACAAAACGCTGAACTAATACAGATTACAACATCATCATCTTCAACTTTATTTGTAAAGCGCTTTAACAAAGCCATAGCTGAAACAAAGCGCTGGACACTAGCTACAAAAAAGATAATAAAAAAAGCATAAAAACAGAAACACCAAACTAACACACAGTGAACTAAAAGTTCTATTTAAAATACAAAAAATTGGCAAGTAATCAGGGCATAATACAATCATATTGTTTTTGTATGTGTGTTTGTATTTTTGTTTGTTGTTTATTTGACAGACTATGTAGAAGATGTTTGGAC